>CM022399.1:7942773-8246371 GCA_011833715.1 Carcinoscorpius rotundicauda | reverse complement strand
CAACTTTCCAATTACATTCTGTTTTTTACAAAGTGTCAGTAACTCTGTAATTTGCTATTGGATTATTTATAACTAGTAGAATGAATTTTCTACTTTTGGTGAATTTCATACGATACTAGCTTCTTTAGCTTTTGGGTGATTTCTAACAGTTTCACACACATTGAATGAGAATTTGTTGTTGTTTTTTGTAATTTCTTGTATTTCATATTTAAATGTGTATTAATAGAAATTTTATCTGTTCATTAATGTACTTACATTCTTACCAAGATTTATGTACAGAAATCTAAGTACCATGAAATTCTCTATTGTGTTGTAGGTTATTTGAAGACAATTACATTTCTATTTGTATATCACAGCCGTTGTTTTTCATCTACACATGTGTGAAACATATATTAACTGTTACATATTTCTGCAAAGCAATTTCAGTTTAATTTATTTGATTGTGAAATGGGCAGCAACTGTCTATTAAAGGAACACCTGGAGAAATATATTGGTAAACAAATCTACTTGTTCCATTTACATGTTTCAGGCAATGTCTAGAACGTCTTAAAGTCAATTTGTACAAAGTACTGGAGACCTTATGTACCATCCAGGTGGACTGAGATGGGTGTGCTTTGATTGGTTGTTTGTTTGATCTGTACTGCAGACCTTATATATCATCCAGGTGGACTGAGATGGGTGTGCTTTGATTGGTTGTTTGTTTGATCTGTACTGCAGACCTTATGTACCATCCAGGTGAACTGAGATGGGTGTGCTTTGATTGGTTGTTTGTTTGATCTGTACTGCAGACCTTATATATCATCCAGGTGGACTGAGATGGGTGTGCTTTGATTGGTTGTTTGTTTGATCTGTACTGCAGACCTTATATATCATCCAGGTGGACTGAGATGGGTGTGCTTTGATTGGTTATTTGTTTGATTTGGATACTACATAAGTCCTATAGTAACTTGCACAAACTGATAAGAAGATATAAAGTGGAAGACCTTCGAAACATTACCCTGTACATTTGAGTTGTATAATTACTATTGTATTTCCATAGGTATTCCTTTAACAGGCAGTATTTGCCCATTTCACAGTCAACTCAATATAAATACCAAACTATCATAACTTGAGTTGTATTCTTTTTTACAGTGTAGTCCTTCACAATTTTTAGCTGTAGTCAGAGCTTTAAATGTTGTACAAGAAACTCTGAAACCTTTGATATGCACAGTGGAAATCGAAATACAGGCTTCAACGCTGAAAACATTAGTTGTAGAAACAGTTGAGTTGCTTGGAGATGTCCAGTTCTATCTTAACAGTCTGGATGAGAAGGCTGCCAGGTAATTTTGTGTACTTTATATTTAATCAAATTCAGAGGATTATTAATTGTGTGTTTTATTATCAATAGTGCATTTTGTGTTCATCATTTGTCCTCATATTGTGTGTAACTTATGTAAAGGTTGTGGTAAAAATATATACCAAGTGTATATACAACAGAAAAATTAAGGAAACGAGGAATCCACATTTTATAAAATAAAGTTTGGAGACTACTTGAATAGAGGATAAAAGAAACTTGATTACAAATTTACTATTCAACAAGCTTATGTCATCTTCAGGTACAAGTAGCATATATTTACACAGTAATTATGTACTGTATGGAACAAAGAGGTCACATGCTAGTTGATTGCTTTAAAGTTTAGAGAAGGTATCTTGTTACACTGGGGTGTTGGTTTAGTATAGGGCTGTTTTGTTCAATTAACATAGCTTTGAATTTGTTGATGTTTGGTTTGCTGTTTCAAATTACAGTGTTTTGTTCAGATATACTTTGGATATTTTTTGAGTTGCAATGGTGGTAAATGAGAGAAGGTTTGTATAATATGTAGTGAATTCATTTTGCAATTTTCTTCTCGTTTCTTTGAGGTAAAATTCTTAAAATCAAAGTAATGACTTTACGGTTAGGACCAGGTTTTTGAGAAAATATTAAACATAGAACCAAATATCGTTAAACACAGAATTAAAGAAGCTTTCTTATCAAAACAGCAGCCAGGAACACCAAGACTAACTGTGTTAACTCTACCACCATGTACTCTTTTCTGTGCAAAAGAAAAAGTTTGTCTTGTATTTAAAATTTTATTGATCTACTATCTAATGTAACATAAAATCTCAGTTAGTAATCCATATTTTATCACTATGTAAGTTTAAAGTTCCTAATTCTATAAGGCAATATTTAAAAGTATCATGAATTTCTTCTGGTAACATATTTTTTATAGGCTTCTTTTCTATTTTATCCACCACCCCTCCAGTAACTAGAAATTAAATGAAAATTATTCAATATAAATTAGTCATTGTTCAGGCAAACCATAATTTTTATAGCCATAATTTTCGTTTTATTACAAAGCTATTAAATAGAAAGTCAGACCCCTTCTGCCACACCCATCTATTACATTCTCTTGTTTAAAATTTATTAATAATTCTCTCTTACATTTAATTCAATATTATTTTTAACCAATTGAAAGCCAATGTTTTTCTCTCAAAAGATGTATTATATTTCTTTGTATTTTGAACAGATAATCACAACTTTTACTAGTAATACAGCTTTGGTTATCATGTGAATCATAACAGCTAGCTTTGGGTATATTTGTAATGACTCTTGAAGGGCAGAAAATGGTGGTTGTTAGATAAACTTGTCTGCTTTTTGCATGTTATTAGTGTATGTTCTCTGATGTAGTATTTAGTAAAATAAAAATTATTTAATGCACTACTACAATTAGTGTATAAAATAAGGTTGCATGCCATTGATTGTTGATGGAAAGACAAAACTTTGTTTCTTGTTTTTATTATTAGAAAAGTAACTAAAATGGAAAAATAGAGATCTCTTGAGGTTAATTAGGGTTAGATTTGGACAAATAAGTAATAATAATAACACAATAAAAATATTTCTATATTCATGGATGCAAGCAGCTTTGAGTAGCTTATGGGTAATGCAGTTCAGTTCGGTAAAGCTAGTTGTATATTCTCCAAGTGATTTACAACTTATAATGGCCAAATAGTAGTTAGACAAGGTTTAAAGGTCAATAAAACAATAATATTTAATTATAAATATAAATATACAGTTATGAGCTAGAATGAATGAAGTTTCATGCTACATTTGTAGTCATTCTAGAAATTTAAAAAACTTGGAGAATGATAATTAATTCCTGATCGTTAGTTTGATAGTTTTATAATTAATTCCTAATTGTTAGTTTGATAGTTTTGTAATTAATTCCTAATTGTTAGTTTGATAGTTTTGTAATTAATTTTTATTCCTTAGTTTGATAGTTTTATCATTGTGTCTGGTGTTTTGTAGTGAAGGAGATAAGACAACATTGTTCAAAGACTTTACATCATTTCCTCGTGTTGTTGAACGGAAGAAAGAAATGAGTGAAGTTTCTAATAAGCTAAACAGTCTCAGACCAACGATAGCACAAATTTTACATCTCTCCATTTTCAACTTTGTTACCGTATCAGGACAGGAGGTCAGTATAAGCTCTATATAAGTAATTATATTGCAATATAAATTCCATATTATTATGCAAATAGTTTTGAAGTATATAGGAGGATTTATACTGAAATACAGGACTACAAGTGTTAAACATTAGATAGAAAGAAATGTCTAAAAATGTGTGTTTTATATTTAATATAAATTAATATTTATCATTAATTATTTAGTGAGACCGTTACTGGGTAAGATATATTTTTGTATATATACCTCTTACTTTTAATGGACATTTTACTTTTTTTTTTGTAGATTTCACTCATTTGTAGTGGTGTCTCTCAAAGTATACTTAAATTTGTGCTGTAAGGCTGTGATGAGTTAACAATTATCATTTCCTTGACCAGTAGGAAAACACTGTTCAGATTCAGATCAGGTGCCCCACAACACTGTTTAGATTTACATTAGGTGCCCGACAACACTGTTCAGATTCAGATCAGGTGCTCCACAAGATCACTTTCAGATTTTTCTCATGATATTGACTTCATTCATATGCCTTATCTTGACTTCATGAGCTTCATGGGTAAGACAGAAGGGGATAGCTGTCTATTCCTTAGATTGAATTAATCAAGTGTAATCTACTTTTCAGTATAGAGATTTTGATATTTCTCTAGATTCTCCACTGCATTTTCACCCCTATGTTTCTTATAGTGGAGCATTCAAGTCTTTAACACTTTCCTGTTCCAAGCCACTGAAGTGGTGGGCCGTGGAAGCATTCTTTTGAATGTGATAATAATATACAAGTAATGATAAAACCATTTTGTTGAGAATAGGATGTTGTAGCTTTGGAGTGAGTTGTCAGTAGGCTTTAAAACCAGTTTGGATTCTTTATTCTGAAGTAAGAAGAAACAAGAACACAAAATTTCCTTTGATACAGTTTATGTTACTTATAACAGCTGAGTTAAAAATGTATTACACATGACCAGTAAAGAAAACTTCACACTTTACACATCACAAGTTTCACACCACATTTCCCTTACGCATTCCCACACAATTTATACTCCATAGGTTTTCTCATTGAGGGGTTTATGTAAACAGTATATTCAAATACTAATTCATGAGCAAGTTTCTTGAAAAGGGAGATAAATATTCAGTTTTTTTTAATTATATTCTTGCTTTTAAAATTATGAAATTATTTACTGGTTAAAGGAATTTGATGTGTTTGTTTGCTGAAGTAATAAAAAAACAGCTTTGTTGTAAATTAGGAAACTAATGTATGTTTACATCCAATTCAAATGCTAGACCTGTGTAAAATAAAATTTATTTCTTTATTAGATTTCTTTAAAACAGATTGTATTACTTTTTCTTGAACTTATATCTTGTACTATCTTTGATTTACTAGAATATATAAATGTAAACTGTTTCATGTGGGGCCTGGCATGGCCAGGTGGGTGAAGGTGTTTGACTCATAATCCAAGGGTCCCAGGTTCAAATCCCCATCACACCAAACATGCTTGTCCTTTCAGCCATGGGGGCATTGTAATTTGACGGTAAACCCCACTAGTCATTGGTAAAAGACAGCCCAAGAGTTAGCAGTGGGTGGTGATGACTAGCTGCCTTCCCTCTAGTTTTACACTGCTAAATTAGGGACTGCTAGCACAGATAGCCCTCATGTAGCTTCGCACAAAATTCAAAAACAAACAAACAAACAATGTTTCATGTGTAAATAAATGTAGACAATGGTTGATTATCGTTACAAGAATGAACGTAATATACAGTTACTTTTATGTTATAAGAATTGACTTCATAAGATCAGTGCTAATATTACAGAGGTTGATAACTATTGTAAATATTTTGTTAACATTTTAATGAAAATCCCTTGAGTTGTAGCTTAAATTATTAAAAACCTAAATAGACTTGCATATGGTACTTTTTGAAGTACTGGTAATTAGTGGTGATACAAAGATAACATTTTAAACTTTGTCACAAAACTGTTAAACTATGTACATACTGTAAGGTTTAAGTTGGTTCATTTCCAGTAAGTGACTATTTTATAACTGATTTCTGTTAAAACTGGAATATCTAAATACAATAACCTTTATTCATGTTTATGCCTAAAAATGTGCAGATATTAATGCCTTATATCATAAGTATGAAGGTAATTTTTGTAGTTAATTGAAACTTAATAAAACATACCTTATTATTTGTAAAAATCTGAGTGCAAGACATGCGTGTTACATCTGTTTCTTTCAATCATAATGTATTAAAAAGACATAAGATTAGAGAAAGTGTAACATGGTTTTATTCAGCTTATTATTATTGTTTAAGTTAATGAATACTTTTTTATATATTACCTGATGTCTGTTTCAACTAGTGTCAAGGATTTGATGTGACAGGTCAGAGTTTCCTCTAATCTTAATTTAGATTAATTGCAATTGCAGACCACCATATTCTTAAAAAGTCACAGTTTTGTGTATTATAAAGTTGTTCTAATTTTACCACTCTCAAATTTGTATTAAATGTGAAATTAACCAATTTTCTGTTATAAATTTAACTTTAAAGGATTCAATGATGTATGTTCTATTTTTTGCTGTTTCTAGTTGGGAAACTTTTTCACCAGTTTAAGTTCATTATCTAAGTTGCAAAACCTTAACAGTGTATTAGCATTGTTCATTCAGTTAACTGAGGATCACTCATTTTTGGGGAACTGAGCAATTTTGGGTTAATGTCCTCGTAGAACTACAGTTCAAAGCTTATTAACCACAATATAAACACTAAGATTATTAAGCCAACTCAGAATTTTATTTTCAATCACTAAGATTACAAAATAGTTGCTTGGTTACAGTAAAACATATACTTAAATTCACTAGTTTCGAATATTTTTGAAGCTAACTACATTTGTACATTTGAGTTTTTAATGAATTGATATTCGAGCTTGTAAATGAAATTGCGTGGGAGCCTTTGAACTTTCAAAGGCAATGCATTCATTAACTCGTGATGTTGATTAATGAAAGGTTAACCCTATATATAAAAATCTACCTGTAAACACTTGGAAAAGCAAATTACTTGAGTAGGTTTCTGTAGAGATCCTCGTATTTTGTCTTGAAAAGACAGATTGTTTTATTCACAAAATCTTGATTTTATAACTAGTAGTAATTTGCTAATAACTTGGTAAAAATATGTGATTTGAATCTTCGAAAATTGAATTACCAGTATGACTTATGTTGAATGTTTGCCAAGATATAAAACAAAATAAAAAATACCTTCAGATTAATAAATTGAGAATGAAATATGCTAAAAAATTAAATAAGTAGAAAAAAGAAGAAATAGCAGCTTTTCTTGTAAATACATTTATACGTAAAATGATATGTTGAGTTACGAATATCACTGATTAATTATATTTTGTACTGCCTGTAGGGACATGCAATGCCTCTCTTTACACAGAATTCTTTCCATTGATCAGCATGTTCCCTACTTTGTCACTTTTAGTTGTATAGTTTTCTATTCATCAGTGTAAAGGTTATTTTAATGTTGTACACTGTACCTTCCTTTCTACCACTTGTAGCTCATCAGTAAGTTTGTTAACACTTGTAGTGTGATCCCTGTATTCAGTGATGTACAAATAGTTTATCGTACATTTTTATATTTGTTGATATTTTCTCTGAAAGGTTTTATTATAGTTAACTGCAAGAATTTCCAGTAAGGTACATTTAGGCTAATACAGTATTTTTAATGTAGAATTAATTTTGTTTAAGCACTTTTCCAAAGAAATTCATAAGTTAAGATCATGTTTGTTTAACATAAAATACTTTTCATTTTAAGACCCGATAAATATTCATGGCAAAGATAAATATTTCAGTTTGCATCAGTTGTGGTAATAGTTTCACCTAAGTTTATTTATATAAGAAACAGTCCTGTTTCTGATATGTTTATTTATTGTTTGAAATGGTAAAAATGTTTGTAATAAAAGTAATAATTTGTTTTTTCAACAAATTTTGTAAATTTCAAAACTGAATATGTGCATAAGAGAAACTATATACAGTAAAACATGTCTGAGGCAGCTTCAAAGCTGAATGAGTAACAGTAAACATGCATATTCCTAATTATATATAATTTTTGAGCAGAACATTATACTTGCTTGACTCAAGGGAAGTAAGAAATTTGTGAATATAGGTGTTATACTGTTTTTACTATATTTATTAGAATAAGAACAAAAATAGACATTCAAAATACACATAAGTACACAAAACCTTAATTAAATTAATTTGAAGGAAGTGTCCAATTTCAACATTGTTTTTTTTTATTAATGGACTTTCTCATGTGGTTAAAAGAGAACACCAATTCTACGGCCTTTTCATGAAGTTCACTTTCTTTCTTCATTTTTGCATACAATTTGACAGTTAATATAACTTAACACTGGTGATGAAGTAGGAATTTATATTTCCTCACTATCTTTACATTTTGTTCATCTTTTGAATCTCTCACACTGTTACCATCTTGAGATTCTACTACAGATTTTAAATCAGTTTCTGTTAAAACATTTTTGTCAACGTTCACAAAACTTTCCACATTCACAGAATCATCTGTATCAATATTCTCAATCAGAGTTTGGATTCCATAAGAATCGTCATAACAAACAACTTTTCCAGAATCTCCTTCATTATCAAGAATAAATCCACAGTTTCAAAAACACTTTATTATACATTCATCTTTAACGCATTTGATTGAATGACTTAAAAATCTAATTCCATCTAACACATCAATTGTCATGATAATATAATGAAGCATCAATTTTTGTATTTAAATTTTATACACTGTATAATTCCATTATCTAGTAACTTCAGAACTGATGTTGTACATGGAGGTAGAAAGACTAAACAAACATTTGAAAGTTAAACTTTGGGGTGTCTAGCTGCATTGTTTAGGAAAAGTAGAATATTCCTATTTTTTATTCCATTCTTTTGTTTAATTTGTTCAAACATTCCTTGAATATAACACTTGTCATCCACACTGTTTTATTCACTTTCCACTTGAATATAACACGAATCATCCACACTTTATTATTCATATTCCACTTGAATATAACACTTGTCATCCACACTTTATTATTCACTTTCCACTTGAATATAACACTTGTCATCCACACTTTATTATTCACTTTCAACTTGAATATAGCACTAGTCATCCACACTTTATTATTCACTTTGCACTTGAATATATCACTGGTCATTCACACTTTATTATTCACTTTCAACTTGAATATAGCACTAGTCATCCACACTTTATTATTCACTTTGCACTTGAATATATCACTGGTCATTCACACTTTATTATTCACTTTCAACTTGAATATAACACGAGTCATCCACACTTTATTATTCACTTTTCACTTGAATATAACACGAGTCATCCACACTTTATTATTCACTTTCCACTTGAATATAACACGAGTCATCCACACTTTATTATTCACTTTCCACTTGAATATAACACTTGTCATCCACACTTTATTATTCACTTTCAACTTGAATATAGCACTAGTCATCCACACTTTATTATTCACTTTGCACTTGAATATAACACTTGTCATCCACACTGTATTATTCACTTTCCACTTGAATATAACACGAATCATCCACACTTTATTATTCATATTCCACTTGAATATAACACTTGTCATCCACACTTTATTATTCACTTTCCACTTGAATATAACACTTGTCATTCACACTTTATTATTCACTTTCAACTTGAATATAGCACTAGTCATCCACACTTTATTATTCACTTTGCACTTGAATATATCACTGGTCATTCACACTTTATTATTCACTTTCAACTTGAATATAGCACTAGTCATCCACACTTTATTATTCACTTTGCACTTGAATATATCACTGGTCATTCACACTTTATTATTCACTTTCAACTTGAATATAACACGAGTCATCCACACTTTATTATTCACTTTCCACTTGAATATAACACTTGTCATCCACACTTTATTATTCACTTTCCACTTGAATATAACACTTGTCATCCACACTTTATTATTCACTTTCAACTTGAATATAGCACTAGTCATCCACACTTTATTATTCACTTTGCACTTGAATATAACACTTGTCATCCACACTGTATTATTCACTTTCCACTTGAATATAACACGAATCATCCACACTTTATTATTCATATTCCACTTGAATATAACACTTGTCATCCACACTTTATTATTCACTTTCCACTTGAATATAACACTTGTCATCCACACTTTATTATTCACTTTCAACTTGAATATAGCACTAGTCATCCACACTTTATTATTCACTTTGCACTTGAATATATCACTGGTCATCCACACTGTATTACTCACTTTCCACTTGAATATAACACGAGTCATCCACACTTTATTATTCACTTTCCACTTGAATATAACACTTGTCATCCACACTTTATTATTCACTTTCAACTTGAATATAGCACTAGTCATCCACACTTTATTATTCACTTTGCACTTGAATATATCACTGGTCATTCACACTTTATTATTCACTTTTCACTTGAATATAACACTTGTCATCCACACTTAATTATTCACTTTGCACTTGAATATATCACTGGTCATTCACACTTTATTATTCACTTTTCACTTGAATATAACACTTGTCATCCACACTTAATTATTCACTTTCAACTTGAATATATCACTGGTCATTCACACTTTATTATTCACTTTCCACTTGAATATAACACTTGTCATCCACACTCTATTATTCACTTTCCACTTGAATATAACACTTGTCATCCACACTTTATTATTAATTTTCTCTTCCACAGGAAGCTGATTCTTCCTTAATTTTTAAAAAAAAGTGCAGATTTTCACTTTTACCTGTTACTCATGGGTTCTCTAGTTTTCCATCAGTAAGTCTGTCTAAAAATACAGTCAGTCATTCTTTCAAGTAACTGCCTCCTGAATAATGATGTCAGAGAAAAGAACAGAATATATTTAACCAGTACTTACTGTAACAAAATGTCTGATAATTTATTAATATTTAAACACAAAAAATTAATATTTAATTAAAAACATATTTCCCACCTTAGTCAGGTTCTAATCCTACTTGTTGATAGATGAAGTAGGTGAAAAATAGTTTTCCATCCACGTTACGCAGGTTCTGCCATATAGAGGGCGTTTTATAAGAGAAATCTGAAGATAATGCTGCAAAATTTTTATATTTCCAGTTTTTACAGGTTTCTGGTTTCGACAGGCATAATGTATGAAATGAATCATGAGTACAGTAAATCATCAGTGACCTGTGAGTAAAATCTAATAACATTTACAAAGTGTTTTATTAATGATTCAACTGATACTACGAGTGTAAACTAATATTTTTTAGATTTTTGTTTCAGTACTTAATAGAAGTCAAGAACACTGACCTGTCTTATGTGCCACGTGATTGGTTGAAAATTAGTATGTAAGTATAATATTATCTGTATGGACTTTAAAGTAAGAAAAATGTAAAGTTATCAAAGCACAATGTATTTTTAAAAAGTGGTAAAATTGTATATCATTATTTAATGAGAACCAAACTTTACTGTTAGTGTATATACATTAATGGAGCTTGTTTAATGAGAACCAAACTTTCTGTTAGTGTATATACATTCATGGAGCTTGTTCAATGAGAACCAAACTTTACTGTTAGTGTATATACATTCATGGAGCTTGTTTAATGAGAACCAAACTTTACTATTAGTGTATAACATTCATGGAGCTTGTGTAATGAGAACCAAACTTTACTGTCTATATATATACATTCAGGAAGCTTTGTTTGTTTCAATAATTTTTATGTTGATGCAATTAGTCAAGTTTAAGAGCCTTTCCAAAAATGTTTTTAAATTTCATGAGTTAATTGTGTTTATCCTTGAGCTATGAATTTAAAATATTTATTCTACTTCTTGAGATTCACCACCTTGTCATACAGATTTTAGACTGTTATCTCCTCTCAACACCTTGTTGTACAGATTCCTGACTATTATCACCTCTTGGTACCTTGTCATGCAGATTTCCGACTATTATCACCTGTCAGTACCTTGTCATATAGATTCCTGACTGTTATCACCTCTCAACACCTTGTCATATAGATTCCAGACTGTTGTCACCTCTCAACACCTTGTCATATAGATTCCAGACTGTTGTCACCTTTCAGCACCTTGTCATATAGATTCCAGATTATTATCACCTTTCAGCACCTTGTCATACAGATTCCAGACTGTTATCACCTTTCAGCACCTTGTCATATAGATTCCAGATTATTATCACCTTTCAGCACCTTGTCATACAGATTCCAGACTGTTATCACCTCTGAACACCTTGTCATATAGATTCCTGACTGTTATCACCTCTTAGCACCTTGTCATACAGATTCCAGACTGTTATCACCTCTCTGCACCTTGTCATACAAATTACAGACCATTATCACCTAAAGACACCATGTCATACAAATTCCAGACTGTTATCACCTCTCGACACCTTGTCATACAGATTCCAGACTGTTAACACCTCTCGACACCTTGCCATACAGATTCCTGACTGTTAACACCTCTCGACACCATGTCATATAAATTCCTGACTGTTATCACCTTTCAGCACTTTGTTATATAGATTCCAGACTGTTAACACCTCTCGACACCTTGTCATACAGGTTCCAGACTGTTATCACCTTTGAACACCTTGTCATATAGATTCCTGACTGTTTTCATTTCTCGACACCTTGCCATATTGGTTCCAGACTGTTATCACCTCTCAACACCTTGTCATACAGATTACTGACCCTTATCACCTCTCAGCATCTTGTTGTATAGATTACAGACCCTTATCACCTCTCAGCATCTTGTTGTATAGATTACAGACCCTTATCACCTCTCAACACCTTGTTGTATAGATTACAGACCCTTATCACCTCTCAGCATCTTGTTGTATAGATTACAGACCCTTATCACCTCTCAGCATCTTGTTGTATAGATTACAGACCCTTATCACCTCTCAACACCTTGTTGTATAGATTACAGACCCTTATCACCTCTCAGCATCTTGTCATACAGATTACAGACCCTTATCACCTCTTAGCATCTTGTTGCATAGATTACAGACCCTTATCACCTCTCAGCATCTTGTTGTATAGATTACAGACCCTTATCACCTCTCAGCATCTTGTCATACAGATTACAGACCCTTATCACCTCTCAGCATCTTGTTGCATAGATTACAGACCCTTATCACCTCTCAGCATCTTGTTGTATAGATTACAGACCCTTATCACCTCTCAGCATCTTGTTGTATAGATTACAGACCCTTATCACCTCTTAGCATCTTGTTGTATAGATTACAGACCCTTATCACCTCTCAACACCTTGTTGTATAGATTACAGACCCTTATCACCTCTCAGCATCTTGTCATACAGATTACAGACCCTTATCACCTCTCAGCATCTTGTTGCATAGATTACAGACCCTTATCACCTCTCAGCATCTTGTTGTATAGATTACAGACCCTTATCACCTCTCAGCATCTTGTCATACAGATTACAGACCCTTATCACCTCTCAGCATCTTGTTGCATAGATTACAGACCCTTATCACCTCTCAGCATCTTGTTGTATAGATTACAGACCCTTATCACCTCTCAGCATCTTGTTGTATAGATTACAGACCCTTATCACCTCTTAGCATCTTGTTGTATAGATTACAGACCCTTATCACCTCTCAACACCTTGTTGTATAGATTACAGACCCTTATCACCTCTTAGCATCTTGTTGTATAGATTACAGACCATTATCATTATAAAGCGTGTTCCAAATGATGATTGTAAGAACTTGAAAGTAAAAGTAAAGAATGGTGTAATAATATGTCAGTTGTACACTGTTCTCTCTATTCAGTGCAGATATTACAGTTTTTCTCAGTACTCGGGCTAGGACAATGCCACAAATAGTAGTTTTACATATGCTATTGATATAATTGACTACTTGAAGAAATGTTTTAGTGTGAACTAGCTGAAATGTTTATAATGACTCGTCAGTGTATTTGTGAATCCCGATTTAATTAATTAAAATCTATAATAAATGTTATTCAACTGTATATATATGTAGTGGCTAACAGTGACTGTTTTTGATTAAATCATCAGTAATGTTGTACCTGTGTTGTTACACTATTTCTTGTTAAGCATTGTTTTTTTAATGACTATTCATTGTAAAAATTATCATTTATAAATCAAATGTCACAGAGACAGTTAACTGGTGATAAGGTTTGTAAAAGTAAAGAGAGAACAAAAATAATTGGTCTCATTGGTCCATTTTTTAAAGTATGTATGTGCGTGTATCGCTATTTTGAAACTCTTTGGTATTAATGGCATATGTGTGAAAGAAAGTTCACAGCAGACTTCTGTGTTTCTCAGGACAAAACAAGTTTCAAGATTCCGGTCTCCAGCAGTAGATTCTTTACTCAACCAGTTACAACAAGTTCGAGAACAGCTGAAATTTGACTGCCATAAGGCATGGCTGCAGTTTTTAAAGTATGTATGTGCGTGTATTGCTATGTTGAAACTCTGGTATTAATGACATATGTATGAAAGAAAGTTCACAGCAGACTTCTGTGTTCAGTTATGTACTGTATGTTTGTAAGACTTAATCTTATGAAACGGTATGTAACTGTCATTAACCCAACCACTGCCTACTTCTGTTGTCAATCTTGATTATTTTAGTTGTTACATGTGTGTGTATACAGCGTAAAAACATTGTTTGCAATGTTATTCTATTCGATGTAAGCCTAATGTTCACAATTTGAAGTATTTTCAGTTTAAGCTGATTTCTTCAGAGAGTATCAGGTAAGTCTGATTTATAATAGAAGGTTCAGCAGAGTAATTTCAAAGTGATGCTGAATTTCTTAAGTTACTAAGTGATAAACTAAAATATAAAGATGTACTGCAGAAATGTATTTATTCGGAGACACAAATCACATGTTAACATTGGAAACTGGACAATCACCAGACTTGTGGATTGACTTGCATATCTTCCATCCATGGTCCAGTTTACTTGAGGTTTCATATGGTAGTGTTTATTTTTTTCCTTATTGGGGAACTAGTACTACCCACTGTGACATTTCATTCTAATTCAATGTGGAGGAGATTATGACATTTATAGAATACCAGTGAAGGACACTACTGTCATGTGTATTGTGTACAACAAACAGCATTGAAGAAAGATATTCAATGGGTAAAACAGGTAGTGTTTCTGTGTAAAAAGGCAGCTAGAACAGAATGAACTTAATGGTTTAGTGGACCGTGTTTTGTAAGAACTATATAGACTTAGAACAAGTGTTGTTGTTTTTTCTTTTACATTGAAATAAGAAATCACAAAATGCATTGTATTCATTTCTACAGCAAACTTTTGTTATTTTTAGTAGCATAGTTGACAAAATAAATATTTAATTAAGAAAATTATGTATGACATAAGTATGACGTCTTCTCATCATTACTTCAGTGAACTTTTGTGAAGTATGTTATGAGTTATGGGTGAAAACAGCTTGAAAAATAGATAATAGTAACTTTTGGAGTTTCATAAAACTTACTTTATTAAAAAGTAAAGGTTTGTACAGACTGGGATGGCTTCTTGGTACTACTAACAGTTATTTAACGATAACCTACATTACAAAGTTTTTATTTCTACATTGACCTTTTTTCTGTGTGCAAGTGTTTGTTTTAAGATAACATACAGGGCTGTTTATATTTTTTACTAAGATATCACTGAACAGTAGAAATAACAATTACTGAATAAATTGTGTTTGCCTTTAAAAATTCATTGAAGCCAAACTAATTTTGTTGAAAATGAACAATTATATTTCTTTGATTCTGTATACCATATGAAGTTGGCCAGACATGACACATGATCACTATACTTGAATGGTGAATCATAGGGTTTATTTCAGTTGTTAATAAGTGCTATTTAGTAGCTGTCTTACCTCTAGTCAGTCTATTCATGCTTATGAATAGTGACGCACACAAAATTAGAAAAGTGAGATAATTCAGAGCATGTGATTTTTCTCTGTGACAAGTAACTGAGGTGTGTGATTGTTCTCTGTGACGAGTAACTGAGGTGTGTGACTGTTCTCTGTGACGAGTAACTGAGGTGTGTGATTGTTCTCTGTGTCGAGTAACTGAGGTGTGTGATTGTTCTCTGTGATGAGTAACTGAGGTGTGTGATTGTTCTCTGTGTCGAGTAACTGAGGTGTGTGATTGTTCTCTGTGACGAGTAACTGAGGTGTGTGATTGTTCTCTGTGACGAGTAACTGAGGTGTGTGATTGTTCTCTGTGTCGAGTTATTGAGGTGTGTGATTGTTCTCTGTGACGAGTAACTGAGGTGTGTGATTGCTGAAAAGTATACAGAATTTTTAAAGTATTGATATGTATTATCATTAAATAGATTCTGCTTATTATATTTGATAAAGGAAAAACAATGTTAACAGTTCATTCATTTTAATATTTTTTGCAATATTAATATTTACGAGTTTTTATAACTTCATAAAATAAGGCTCAGTAAGATTCATGTTGAAAGGTTACTGTTTAAACAGTCTTTGTGACTTGCATTACTGTTCTCTCACCTAGTGACTTCAACACTAACTTCTACCGATTTAAGAAAGCAGTGCTGAACTTGGCCACCCTAGACTGCTTCCTCAGCTTAGCAGAATTCGCAAGACAAGAAAAGTACTGCAAGTATGTTAATAATGAGACGAATAATTTGTCACCTTGTGTTAAAATTGTCTTACATTAAAATAGTGAACAACAAACAGTTTTAACTTGAAAGTTTAGGATGACTCCAGTATTTGTTGTTTTTGTTTCAGGCCTGATTTAGTAGATAATTTTCAACAAGAACTAAAGATTGTTGATGGCCGTCACCCAATAATTGAAAAGCTTTTATCTGGTGAAGGACAGTATGTTCCCAATGACACCTTTCTGAATGTAAGTGTATAATTACACATGTAGTATTTCTACTGGTCAATTTTGATGCAAGAGTTAAATTTAAATAGCATTTTACTGTTGTGTGAAATCACGCACCACATCACACACACACTCTACCAAAAATGTTCATAAAAGTTAAACTTCTAGATTATTATATTTATAATAAAAATGTAAGCTGAATAATAAAGTAAATAGTTTCTCTTCCTTCAAGGTAGTTTTGCCTTTGTGTGAAATTATTAAAATTTAGTAAATTCGCCATGTGTATTCAGTTTTTTTTAGTTGTTTTCTGACAAGTACAGTGAACAAATTTACAATGTTACGTGGTTGTATATATGTATCGTTTTTACAAGAGACCATTTTGATCTTAAACAGATTAACTAAGATAGCAAGATATTCAATCATATTGTTATTCTTATAGTTTCAAACAATGTTATTTTTGAGAGTTTCTTAGAACATTTGGATTTTGTAATCTATGAAATGAAACAAAGTACTGTATTATAGTTCAACGTTCAGTTAGTCATTGTATAACAGATAATATTTATTATCTAGTGAGCACATTTTGTATCATTTGAATCACATTTTTATTTTTTAAAACAAAGAAAATTTAGATATAATATGTTAACATTAGATGTGATGGAAGATCTATTTCTGTTGTGTGTAGAACATGTGACTGATCACATTTTGACATAATTGTAATGTAGTAATAAAACATTGAAGTCAGGGGTGTAGATCTTTGGGGGGGATGGGTGGAATACATCCATCCCCCTTTCATTTTAGGTGGGGGGTATTGTGCATACCATCATTCCCCCCCAGTTTGATCTGTTGAATTCTTTTATTGCATCACAGACGTACAAATTGTGTGTTTGTTCTTGTGATTCTGTGTTCTTACCAATTTAATTACATAATTAGGCCTAGATGTAAGCTTTTTCAGCAGCTGAAATATACATCTTTAATATAGCCGTGCTCCTAAGCTTTTCGATCTAAGTTATAGTTTCCAACTTCTTAAGTATCAGTCAGTAGGCCTAAGTATACATGCAAGTATCGTGGCAACAAGATTACTCTGTGACTGCATGTTTACAGCTTTCAGGTTCAGAGATTAACAATTTGCAAATTGAACAGTCCAAAAAAGTGGTTGCAAAAATTATCCCTCCCCATCAGGTGTAAAAAAATCTATGCCCCTGATTGAAGTTGTGTATGTTATTTGAGGATACATCACATATTAAACCCTTTTAGGATAGATAAAAGAAAGCAATGTAGATCTCAAGTTTAAGCTGTGAAAATTATTAAGTTTTCACTAAATGGTTTTTCTCTTAAGTCAGAGAAACGTTGTATGGTCATCACCGGACCTAACATGGGTGGAAAGAGCTCATATATCAAACAAGTTGCATTAATAATGATTCTTGCTCAAATTGGCTCCTATGTACCAGCAGAGTCAGTGACCATCTCTCCAGTTGACGGAATATTTACAAGGTAAACATCCATGTATCTAATGCTATCAAGGATAAGAATTTTGTAAATGGAATTTTTATTTGTATCGTTCAAATCAGTTGTTTTTTGTGTTATCTATCTTAGTAAGGGAAAAGGAGTTCTTAGGTGAACAAATGAATGCAAATGCCTGTGGTGTGTGCAAGCATTTTTCCAAACAGTGATGCATTACATGAGTCGACACTATACATTATATCAAAATATAATTTGTTGAATGATTTTAAGTGATGGTTCGTGTTACACATACACATATATGTATTCAATGTAATCATCCAGGTTGGGGCAAATCATGAAACAATTCCTTTCTCATACAAAATTTTTAAATTTGATACTAAAGCGTAACCACTTCATATTTCAATAATGTCCATAAATCATTCAGTTTAAGGAAAATGAAATTTCAAAGAAGAAACGTTGGGTTTTACACTTATATTGTAGAAAAACTAATTCAAAGTAAAAAAAAAAAAATCTAAAAACTTTGTTTCCTTGTAACTTACTAAACATTTTTAATTTTACCACAGTTTATTTCTGACTTCATATTTCATGTAAATATTCTAACTATTTACTACTCTAACTCTACTGTAGGTCTAACATTCATATACTCACTGTTTATTCTTGTAACTCTACTATAGGTCTAACATTAATACACTCACTGTTTATTCTTGTAACTCTACTATAGGTCTAACATTAATACACTCACTGCTTATTCTTGTTTCTCTACTGTTGGTCTAACATCAATAAACTCACTGTTTATTCTTCTAACTCTACTATAGGTCTAACATTAATACACTCACTGTTTATTCTTGTAACTCTACTATAGGTCTAACATTAATACACTCACTGTTTATTCTTGTAACTCTACTATAGGTCTAACATTAATACACTCACTGTTAATTCTTGTAACTCTACTATAGGTCTAACATTAATACACTCACTGTTTATTCTTGTAACTCTACTATAGGTCTAACATTAATACACTCACTGTTTATTCTTGTAACTCTACTATAGGTCTAACATTAATATACTCACTGTTTATTCATTGAACTCGACTGTAGGTCTAACATTAATACACTCACTGTTTATTCTTGTAACTCTACTATAGGTCTAACATTAATACACTCACTGTTTATTCTTGTTTCTCTACTGTTGGTCTAACATTAATATACTCACTGTTAATTCTTGTAACTCTACTATAGGTCTAACATTAATACACTCACTGTTTATTCTTGTAACTCTACTATAGGTCTAACATTAATACACTCACTGTTTATTCTTGTAACTCTACTGTAGGTCTAACATTAATACACTCACTGTTTATTCTTGTAACTCTACTGTAGGTCTAACATTAATACACTCACTGTTTATTCTTGTTTCTCTACTGTAGGTCTAACATTAATACACTCACTGTTTATTCTTGTTTCTCTACTGTTGGTCTAACATTAATATACTCACTGTTAATTCTTGTAACTCTACTATAGGTCTAACATTAATATACTCACTGTTTATTCATTGAACTCGACTGTAGGTCTAACATTAATACACTCACTGTTTATTCTTCTAACTCTACTATAGGTCTAACATTAATATACTCACTGTTTATTCATTGAACTCGACTGTAGGTCTAACATTAATACACTCACTGTTTATTCTTGTTTCTCTACTGTAGGTCTAACATTAATACACTCACTGTTTATTCTTGTAACTCAACTGTAGGTCTAACATTAATACACTCACTGTTTATTCTTGTAACTCTACTATAGGTCTAACATTAATACACTCACTGTTTATTCTTGTTTCTCTACTGTAGGTCTAACATTAATACACTCACTGTTTATTCTTGTTTCTCTACTGTAGGTCTAACATTAATACACTCACTGTTTATTCTTGTTTCTCTACTGTAGGTCTAACATTAATACACTCACTGTTTATTCTTGTTTCTCTACTGTAGGTCTAACATTAATACACTCACTGTTTATTCTTGTAACTCTACTGTAGGTCTAACATTAATACACTCACTGTTTATTCTTGTTTCTCTACTGTAGGTCTAACATTAATACACTCACTGTTTATTCTTGTTTCTCTACTGTAGGTCTAACATTAATACACTCACTGTTTATTCTTGTAACTCTACTATAGGTCTAACATTAATACACTCACTGTTTATTCTTGTTTCTCTACTGTAGGTCTAACATTAATACACTCACTGTTTATTCTTGTTTCTCTACTGTAGGTCTAACATTAATACACTCACTGTTTATTCTTGTTTCTCTACTGTAGGTCTAACGTTAATACACTCACTGTTTATTCTTGTTTCTCTACTGTAGGTCTAACATTAATACACTCACTGTTTATTCTTGTTTCTCTACTGTAGGTCTAACATTAATATACTCACTGTTTATTCATTGAACTCGACTGTAGGTCTAACATTAATACACTCACTGTTTATTCATTGAACTCGACTGTAGGTCTAACATTAATACACTCACTGTTTATTCTTGTTTCTCTACTGTAGGTCTAACATTAATACACTCACTGTTTATTCTTGTAACTCTACTGTAGGTCTAACATTAATACACTCACTGTTTATTCATTGAACTCGACTGTAGGTCTAACATTAATACACTCACTGTTTATTCATTGAACTCGACTGTAGGTCTAACATTAATACACTCACTGTTTATTCTTGTAACTCTACTGTAGGTCTAACATTAATACACTCACTGTTTATTCTTGTTTCTCTACTGTAGGTCTAACATTAATATACTCACTGTTTATTCATTGAACTCGACTGTAGGTCTAACATTAATATACTCACTGTTTATTCTTGTATCTCTACTGTAGGTCTAACATTAATACACTCACTGTTTATTCATTGAACTCGACTGTAGGTCTAACATTAATACACTCACTGTTTATTCTTGTTTCTCTACTGTAGGTCTAACATTAATACACTCACTGTTTATTCTTGTTTCTCTACTGTAGGTCTAACATTAATACACTCACTGTTTATTCTTGTTTCTCTACTGTAGGTCTAACATTAATACACTCACTGTTTTTTCATTGAACTCAACTGTAGGTCTAACATTAATACACTCACTGTTTATTCTTGTTTCTCTACTGTAGGTCTAACATTAATACACTCACTGTTTATTCTTGTAACTCTACTGTAGGTCTAACATTAATACACTCACTGTTTATTCATTGAACTCGACTGTAGGTCTAACATTAATACACTCACTGTTTATTCATTGAACTCGACTGTAGGTCTAACATTAATACACTCACTGTTTATTCATTGAACTCGACTGTAGGTCTAACATTAATACACTCACTGTTTATTCATTGAACTCGACTGTAGGTCTAACATTAATACACTCACTGTTTATTCATTGAACTCGACTGTAGGTCTAACATTAATACACTCACTGTTTATTCTTGTTTCTCTACTGTAGGTCTAACATTAATATACTCACTGTTTATTCATTGAACTCGACTGTAGGTCTAACATTAATACACTCACTGTTTATTCTTGTTTCTCTACTGTAGGTCTAACATTAATACACTCACTGTTTATTCTTGTTTCTCTACTGTAGGTCTAACATTAATACACTCACTGTTTATTCTTGTTTCTCTACTGTAGGTCTAACATTAATACACTCACTGTTAATTCTTGTAACTCTACTATAGGTCTAACATTAATACACTCACTGTTTATTCTTGTTTCTCTACTGTAGGTCTAACATTAATATACTCACTGTTTATTTATTCAACTCTACTGTAGGTCTAACATTAATACACTCACTGTTTATTCTTGTTTCTCTACTGTAGGTCTAACATTAATATACTCACTGTTTATTCATTGAACTCGACTGTAGGTCTAACATTAATATACTCACTGTTTATTCTTGTAACTCTACTGTAGGTCTAACATTAATACACTCACTGTTTATTCTTGTTTCTCTACTGTAGGTCTAACATTAATACACTCACTGTTTATTCTTGTTTCTCTACTGTAGGTCTAACATTAATACACTCACTGTTTATTCTTGTAACTCTACTGTAGGTCTAACATTAATATACTCACTGTTTATTCATTGAACTCGACTGTAGGTCTAACATTAATACACTCACTGTTTATTCTTGTTTCTCTACTGTAGGTCTAACATTAATACACTCACTGTTTATTCTTGTTTCTCTACTGTAGGTCTAACATTAATATACTCACTGTTTATTCATTGAACTCGACTGTAGGTCTAACATTAATATACTCACTGTTTATTCATTGAACTCGACTGTAGGTCTAACATTAATACACTCACTGTTTATTCATTGAACTCGACTGTAGGTCTAACATTAATACACTCACTGTTTATTCTTGTTTCTCTACTGTAGGTCTAACATTAATATACTCACTGTTTATTCATTGAACTCGACTGTAGGTCTAACATTAATATACTCACTGTTTATTCATTGAACTCGACTGTAGGTCTAACATTAATACACTCACTGTTTATTCATTGAACTCGACTGTAGGTCTAACATTAATACACTCACTGTTTATTCTTGTTTCTCTACTGTAGGTCTAACATTAATACACTCACTGTTTATTCTTGTTTCTCTACTGTAGGTCTAACATTAATACACTCACTGTTTATTCTTGTTTCTCTACTGTAGGTCTAACATTAATACACTCACTGTTTATTCTTGTTTCTCTACTGTAGGTCTAACATTAATACACTCACTGTTTATTCTTGTTTCTCTACTGTTGGTCTAACATTAATACACTCACTGTTTATTCTTGTTTCTCTACTGTTGGTCTAACATTAATACACTCACTGTTTATTCATTGAACTCGACTGTAGGTCTAACATTAATACACTCACTGTTTATTCTTGTAACTCGACTGTAGGTCTAACATTAATACACTCACTGTTTATTCTTGTTTCTCTACTGTAGGTCTAACATTAATACACTCACTGTTTATTCTTGTAACTCGACTGTAGGTCTAACATTAATACACTCACTGTTTATTCTTGTTTCTCTACTGTAGGTCTAACATTAATACACTCACTGTTTATTCTTGTTTCTCTACTGTAGGTCTAACATTAATACACTCACTGTTTATTCATTGAACTCGACTGTAGGTCTAACATTAATATACTCACTGTTTATTCTTGTAACTCTACTGTAGGTCTAACATTAATATACTCACTGTTTATTCATTGAACTCGACTGTAGGTCTAACATTAATACACTCACTGTTTATTCTTGTTTCTCTACTGTAGGTCTAACATTAATACACTCACTGTTTATTCTTGTAACTCTACTGTAGGTCTAACATTAATATACTCACTGTTTATTCATTGAACTCGACTGTAGGTCTAACATTAATATACTCACTGTTTATTCTTGTAACTCTACTGTAGGTCTAACATTAATACACTCACTGTTTATTCATTGAACTCGACTGTAGGTCTAACATTAATACACTCACTGTTTATTCTTGTTTCTCTACTGTAGGTCTAACATTAATACACTCACTGTTTATTCTTGTTTCTCTACTGTAGGTCTAACATTAATACACTCACTGTTTATTCTTGTTTCTCTACTGTAGGTCTAACATTAATACACTCACTGTTTATTCTTGTTTCTCTACTGTAGGTCTAACATTAATATACTCACTGTTTTTTCATTGAACTCAACTGTAGGTCTAACATTAATACACTCACTGTTTATTCTTGTTTCTCTACTGTAGGTCTAACATTAATACACTCACTGTTTATTCTTGTAACTCTACTGTAGGTCTAACATTAATACACTCACTGTTTATTCTTGTTTCTCTACTGTAGGTCTAACATTAATACACTCACTGTTTATTCTTGTTTCTCTACTGTAGGTCTAACATTAATACACTCACTGTTTATTCTTGTAACTCTACTGTAGGTCTAACATTAATACACTCACTGTTTATTCATTGAACTCGACTGTAGGTCTAACATTAATACACTCACTGTTTATTCATTGAACTCGACTGTAGGTCTAACATTAATACACTCACTGTTTATTCTTGTAACTCTACTGTAGGTCTAACATTAATACACTCACTGTTTATTCATTGAACTCGACTGTAGGTCTAACATTAATACACTCACTGTTTATTCTTGTTTCTCTACTGTAGGTCTAACATTAATATACTCACTGTTTATTCATTGAACTCGACTGTAGGTCTAACATTAATACACTCACTGTTTATTCTTGTTTCTCTACTGTAGGTCTAACATTAATACACTCACTGTTTATTCTTGTTTCTCTACTGTAGGTCTAACATTAATACACTCACTGTTTATTCTTGTTTCTCTACTGTAGGTCTAACATTAATACACTCACTGTTTATTCTTGTTTCTCTACTGTAGGTCTAACATTAATACACTCACTGTTTATTCTTGTTTCTCTACTGTAGGTCTAACATTAATACACTCACTGTTTATTCATTGAACTCTACTGTAGGTCTAACATTAATACACTCACTGTTTATTCTTGTTTCTCTACTGTAGGTCTAACATTAATATACTCACTGTTTATTCATTGAACTCGACTGTAGGTCTAACATTAATATACTCACTGTTTATTCTTGTAACTCTACTGTAGGTCTAACATTAATACACTCACTGTTTATTCTTGTTTCTCTACTGTAGGTCTAACATTAATACACTCACTGTTTATTCTTGTTTCTCTACTGTAGGTCTAACATTAATACACTCACTGTTTATTCTTGTTTCTCTACTGTAGGTCTAACATTAATATACTCACTGTTTATTCATTGAACTCGACTGTAGGTCTAACATTAATACACTCACTGTTTATTCATTGAACTCGACTGTAGGTCTAACATTAATACACTCACTGTTTATTCATTGAACTCGACTGTAGGTCTAACATTAATACACTCACTGTTTATTCTTGTTTCTCTACTGTAGGTCTAACATTAATACACTCACTGTTTATTCTTGTTTCTCTACTGTAGGTCTAACATTAATACACTCACTGTTTATTCTTGTTTCTCTACTGTTGGTCTAACATTAATACACTCACTGTTTATTCTTGTTTCTCTACTGTTGGTCTAACATTAATACACTCACTGTTTATTCATTGAACTCGACTGTAGGTCTAACATTAATACACTCACTGTTTATTCTTGTAACTCGACTGTAGGTCTAACATTAATACACTCACTGTTTATTCTTGTTTCTCTACTGTAGGTCTAACATTAATACACTCACTGTTTATTCTTGTAACTCGACTGTAGGTCTAACATTAATACACTCACTGTTTATTCTTGTTTCTCTACTGTAGGTCTAACATTAATACACTCACTGTTTATTCTTGTAACTCTACTATAGGTCTAACATTAATACACTCACTGTTTATTCTTGTTTCTCTACTGTAGGTCTAACATTAATACACTCACTGTTTATTCTTGTTTCTCTACTGTAGGTCTAACATTAATACACTCACTGTTTATTCTTGTTTCTCTACTGTAGGTCTAACATTAATACACTCACTGTTTATTCATTGAACTCTACTGTAGGTCTAACATTAATACACTCACTGTTTATTCTTGTTTCTCTACTGTAGGTCTAACATTAATATACTCACTGTTTATTCATTGAACTCGACTGTAGGTCTAACATTAATATACTCACTGTTTATTCTTGTAACTCTACTGTAGGTCTAACATTAATATACTCACTGTTTATTCATTGAACTCGACTGTAGGTCTAACATTAATACACTCACTGTTTATTCTTGTTTCTCTACTGTAGGTCTAACATTAATACACTCACTGTTTATTCTTGTAACTCTACTGTAGGTCTAACATTAATATACTCACTGTTTATTCATTGAACTCGACTGTAGGTCTAACATTAATACACTCACTGTTTATTCTTGTAACTCTACTGTAGGTCTAACATTAATACACTCACTGTTTATTCTTGTTTCTCTACTGTAGGTCTAACATTAATATACTCACTGTTTATTCATTGAACTCGACTGTAGGTCTAACATTAATATACTCACTGTTTATTCATTGAACTCGACTGTAGGTCTAACATTAATACACTCACTGTTTATTCATTGAACTCGACTGTAGGTCTAACATTAATACACTCACTGTTTATTCTTGTTTCTCTACTGTAGGTCTAACATTAATACACTCACTGTTTATTCTTGTTTCTCTACTGTAGGTCTAACATTAATACACTCACTGTTTATTCTTGTTTCTCTACTGTAGGTCTAACATTAATACACTCACTGTTTATTCTTGTTTCTCTACTGTTGGTCTAACATTAATACACTCACTGTTTATTCTTGTTTCTCTACTGTTGGTCTAACATTAATACACTCACTGTTTATTCATTGAACTCGACTGTAGGTCTAACATTAATACACTCACTGTTTATTCTTGTAACTCGACTGTAGGTCTAACATTAATACACTCACTGTTTATTCTTGTAACTCGACTGTAGGTCTAACATTAATACACTCAATGTTTATTCTTGTTTCTCTACTGTAGGTCTAACATTAATACACTCACTGTTTATTCTTGTAACTCTACTATAGGTCTAACATTAATACACTCACTGTTTATTCTTGTTTCTCTACTGTAGGTCTAACATTAATACACTCACTGTTTATTCTTGTTTCTCTACTGTAGGTCTAACATTAATACACTCACTGTTTATTCTTGTTTCTCTACTGTAGGTCTAACATTAATACACTCACTGTTTATTCTTGTTTCTCTACTGTAGGTCTAACATTAATACACTCACTGTTTATTCTTGTTTCTCTACTGTAGGTCTAACATTAATACACTCACTGTTTATTCTTGTTTCTCTACTGTAGGTCTAACATTAATACACTGACTGTTTATTCTTGTAACTCTACTATAGGTCTAACATTAATACACTCACTGTTAATTCTTGTAACTCTACTATAGGTCTAACATTAATACACTCACTGTTAATTCTTGTAACTCTACTATAGGTCTAACATTAATACACTCACTGTTTATTCTTGTTTCTCTACTGTAGGTCTAACATTAATACACTCACTGTTAATTCGTCTTACTTTACTCTAGGTCTGATATTAATATACTCACTGTTTAGCAGCCATCACTTTTTCAAAGTAATGTTTATTACTAGAAAATGCTAGCAAGAGAAATAAATGTATATTTAAATGTTACGTAGTTCTGTCTATTGTTATAATATCAGAAGATTCATGTTGATTCTATCTATTGTATGAAGAAACAAAAGTTATATAATTACTGCCATGATTAATTTGGGGCTTTATTAACTAGCAATGTTTATTGGAGAAATGTTTGGCAACAATTGTTCTTGATTGAAGTTTATACACAGTTCTTTATTTTGGTATTAACATTGACAACTTGTTGAGTGTGGAATTAATCTAGATTGTCCACACTATGCTAGGTATGAAGTGCCCATTGTATCTCCATAATTGGACCTTTACCAGTCACTGAATGTACAATGGGAAACAGTGAAACAGTTTATACAATTTGTTGTTAAGTGTGTGTTTTCAGTTATGTAAGTGTTTCTGAAATCCTAAAATGTTCTGATAGCTTCTGCCCTAGCTTAGCAGTTGTACAGGTGGTTTTCAATCTAAACTTTGACTTGTAGTATTCTAATATACATTGTGATATGTATATTGTCTTTTTATATTTATGATTGAATTTCAACACTTTGTTTAATTAGTGTTGCTAACTCTATTGTGTAGTTTATAACTGTTAGAAAGCACTGTAAATAAGCCTTCAAATGCCTTTTAAATCTCGAAATTAAATTTTGAATCACATTTTTGTTTGACATTTTTTCATATCATGACATTTTCTGATGATACATCTTTCTTGTTTATGAATCTGAGAGAAGACACGAAAACAAAAGATATTTTTGTGTATTTGTTCTCACTTTTGAAAGACTCCTAATATCATATCCTGATATCAAGTATTTTTGTCATTAGTAAAAAAATAATTATAATTAGTGTCTTAAATTTCAACCTATGGGGATAGAAATTGGAAGCACTTTCTTTTGATTATGTTGCTTCTGGCAAAAAAAAAAATATATTTATTCTTACAAACTCTTAGCTTTGTAATATCAAAAGGATTTAATTTTTGAAGAAACAACTAAAAACTTTTAAAAGTGTGTATTTTATTCTCTTTCTATTTTATTTGCCTTCACATTTATTACATTTATGATCACTGGTGTAGAATACAAATAACTTTTTACCAAAATTATCAACAAGCTGATATTTCAGACTTTTTAATGAGTTTTTGTTTAATAAATGTAGTATATTTTATATTTCATTCTGGTTCATTCGTGAAGTAGTTTGGTCTTTAAGGTCTAGCATAAACAGGTCCTATTGTAAAGACCTGTCCAGTGAAAGAAAATTTGATATGGTTCGATGTAGAATGATTTAACTTAAACTTCCCTGTCTTCTTCTTTGAAACATTTTTTCTTTCTTAGCGTATTGTAACATCAGTGATAATTCAAGAGCAGGATAAAATGGTAGGGGAAAGTTTTCACCAGGTTTAACAAAGATTTAACTGGATAAAAAAAGAACTTGAAATACAACTTTGATCAGTTATGTAATTTTCATCACTTTCACTAACTAACTATCTGCCAACATCTCAAAAGATTTTCGATACCACACTTATAAAATCAGGTTGTTTTGAGACAAAAAAGGTATGATGGCTATATTTTTACATCATCCATGAAAATAAACTGCTTTTCATTCAAATGATGTTGCAAGCTTCTGGATAGATGGTAATCTGAAAGAGCAAGATCACGAGAATAAGGGAGATGGAAAGTTTCTCCCAGCCAAACTCTTCAGTTTTTCTTGAAGTGATCCTACTGGTGTCATAAGGGAGATGGGGAAGTTTCTCCCAGCCAAACTCTTCAGTTTTTCTTGAAGTGATCCTACTGGTGTCATAAGGGAGATGAGGAATTGTCTCCCAGCCAAGTTCTTCAGTTTTTTGAAAGTGATTCTACTGGTGTCAGGATGAGCATTGTCATGGTGGAAAACAACTCGTTTTCTATTTGCCAAAGAAAGTTTATTTTTCTTCTTTTATTTGTGTGTTCAGTTAATCCAGTTGCTGACAATATCTCTCATCTTGAGATCATCTGGTTTGGTCATAACACCTCAAAGTGTATTCCACCATCTTTATCCCACCAAACACTAAACAAAACCTTCTTAGGGTGCAGGATTGCTTGTGGCTGTGGTGTACCTGGTTCTTTTGCATTAACCCACCATTAGTAATATTTAACATTTTGATAGAGTACCCATTTCTCGTTTCGAGTCACTGGGCAGTTCAAAAACAAAGCTTGAAGTTCACGAGAGTGAAAACATGCAGATGTCTACTCATTATCAGATAACAACTCATGTGTTACCTATTTTCCCAACTTTGAAACTCTACTGAGTTGTTGGAAATGTCAATGGACAGTGAAAGGACATGAATTCAGTTTCTGGGCTAATTCTTGAAGAGTTACAGCTTAATCCTCCTCAAGTGTTGCTAGAAGAAAGTCATTATCAAGCTCAAAAGCTATACCATTGTGAGCTGCATCGATCAAACTGCAGTCTCAAGTCCTAAACTCACTGAACCATCTTTGACACTTTCTCACACTCAGAATGTCCGTGCCGTACACTTCTTGAATGCTTTGCACACCTTTAGTAACATTTTTCCCTTTTCTGAATTCATAAAACTCTATACGTACTGCTCTGACACCTCCATGATAATTAGAGCTTCTAAAATAAATAAAACAAAAACTAGTAAAGAATTGAACTGGCTTATACTTAATGCTATTAAGTTACCCCTTATAACTTATGTGACTTTGAGAATAATTTTATTTAGCTGAGAAATATGCATTTAAATTTATCCTATTCCAAAAATCAACATTACTCATGAGATGACCCGATAATTGTGGCAGAAACTCTTCAAAACAATTTTTATATTCTACAACATATCACCAGCCTTAGATTTTATTAATTTTCTTTATCTGTTTATGAATATTTACTAAACTTTAAGCAGTATTGGATTACTCAGTTAAACAGAACAGAAAAAGAACTTTCATTGCATGTTTAATTATCAGCTTACGTCTTCTTGAAGCTGAGATACAGATAATTACCAAGACAATTGGCAGATATAAATTGTGATTAATAAAAATAATAAAGTTACAAGACCAAAACTACATGGTAATTATGCTCATAAAAAGTTTAGAACATCAACAAACACCAATGATTGAATTCAGTGAATGCTGAAGTAAACTGAAAATCAAAACTTCCCTAGTTGGTAAGTTTCAACTCTGATAGTTTTTTTATTTATAGAATGACCACTGTAGGCTAAATTCATATAATGTTTTTAATTCAATTTCTCATATGGGTATGGTGTGCCCATTTGGGTGTGATAATTAATATGAAGGCTGGTTTAAAACAAACCTAAGTTTTTAACTTGTAAATCTTCTCAATTTCACTGGCACAATGGTGAGTCTGTGGATTTACAGTGGGTTTCAGTATTCATGATGGTTACAACACATTGTAAAAATGGAAAGATTTATTAGTAAATCAAAAAGTAACCATATAAACATAATTTAAATTTTTTCATTCTCTCTCTGATAACACATTTTTGGATTGTTGGTTGGTTGGTTTGATGTTTTATAGGGACCAGGCTATGTGTACCTGCATTTTTGGAAGCATAAAAATTGTAATTGTATGTGCATAAGAGGTTAGTGTGTGATAAATACATTAAAACTAAATATACAATGTTTTGGTTTGTGGAAGTTGTGTTGTTTTTTAATTAAATTTGTGTGTTTGTATAGAATGGGAGCAGCAGATAACATTGAACGTGGAAAAAGTACATTTTTAGTAGAAATGCAAGAAACTGTGGACATTTTTAAAAATGCTACGGATCATTCTTTGGTTGTTCTTGATGAATTAGGTCGGGGTACAAGCACTTATGATGGAACAGCCATTGCTTATGCTTCATTGGAATACTTGTTGAGAGAGGTAAGTTTTTAAAGATTGTTTAAGACTAGAACATGATGTGAAATAAATTAATTTGTGATAGTTTTAAGTGACTCAATTTTAGGATATATGGTGCTCTTATAACCATGAGAACAGTTATTCAGGTAAGGGTTGGTATTCAAGTCATGGTATGACTAGAAAAAAACTAAAGTAATAAAATTAAAATTTAGACATATGTTATGTTATCTAGTTAAATCCTTATATCTCAGTGTAAGATAAAACTGGGTTACCAACTACAAAAGAATTAAATCATACATTAGCAAGAGAAGGATTGGCCAAAAATAGGAATCACATGGTAAGAACAACACCCAGAAAAGGATCTGCCAAAAATAGGAATCACATGGTAAGAACAACACCCAGAAAAGGATCTGTCAAAAATAGGAATCACATGGTAAGAACAACATCCAGTAAAGGATCTGCCAAAAATAGGAATCACATGGTAAGAACAACATCCAGTAAAGGATCTGCCAAAAATAGGAATCACATGGTAAGAACAACACCCAGTAAAGGATCTGTCAAAAATAGGAATCACATGGTAAGAACAACATCCAGTAAAGGATCTGCCAAAAATAGGAATCACATGGTAAGAACAACACCCAGTAAAGGATCTGTCAAAAATAGGAATCACATGGTAAAAACAACATCCAGAAAAGGATCTGCCAAAAATAGGAATCACATGGTAAGAAGAACATCCAGTAAAGGATCTGTCAAAAATAGGAATCACATGGTAAAAACAACATCCAGAAAAGGATCTGCCAAAAATAGGAATCACATGGTAAGAATAACATCCAGTAAAGGATCTGTCAAAAATAGGAATCACATGGTAAGAACAACATCCAGTAAAGGATCTGTCAAAAATAGGAATCACATGGTAAAAACAACACCCAAATAAAATATTGTTGGTATAGAATTTAGAGATTTTCATTTGTCTAACACTAGTAATTTTTAGCATATATATTTTAGGTTTTATTATACTGTTGTGTATCCCTTTGTATTAAGTGCTTAAATTTAAAAGGTACATTGGTGTTCTGTATTCTGGCTTTTTCTTAGTCATCCATTTCAGTAATTACTCTACCAATGCTAAATGATTGTAGTACTATAAGAAAAAAATGGAGACACACAACTTTTTGTTAGCTAAGTAATAAGTACAATTAACTGTACATATGAACGTAACTTCTCATATTGTAACTAGTAACTAACATATCCTCTGATATCAAGGAGTTGTGTAATGAGTTAATAAGATGTATTGGAAGTTACGATTTTGATGCAAATTAGAAACGGAATTCATGTCAAATTTTTATAATTAAAGCTGAGTGAGTGATATGTCACATCAGAAGAAATCATTTTTCGTTAATAGTAACTTCTTTTTATCATTTCTAGGTGAAATGTTTAACACTCTTTGTCACTCATTATCTTCTGTTGACCGAGCTGCACGATCGCTATCCAGGAAACATTACTAACCATCACATGGTTTACATAGTTGGAGATGATGGCAAGTTATCTGGTATCACTACTTTGAAATGAACTATTAATATTACTACAATTTAAAGTGTAAACACCCTGCAGTTAGGATTAATCCATTCAAACTGTTTTTATTTCTGGTAAGAAGTTCAAACTTCTATAATCAAATTAGTTGTGCTAATTTAGGACACAGTGATTTAGTTTTTGTTAAGATATGAGTTGAAATGTTGATATCATGCAAACAGACTGATGAAGACAGTGGATTTGATTAATAAGATAATTTATTAAATGACGAAGTGAATAGCATTTACATTATATCAACTAAGCTTTATATGAATGTATAAATCACCTAAGCTTTCCTTATGTAAGATGTAAATCTTTTTTCTGATTCAAAAGTGGGCACACATTTCATTTTACTTGACACACAAAATTACTTTTCTGTTTAGATAATACCAATATGACCTCTAAAGACGAGTCAACAGTTCTACACTCATGTTTGACCTTTCTGTACAAACTTGAAGATGGAGCTGCTGAAAGAAGTTTTGGTCTGAATGTTGCTCGTATGGCTGGAATGCCTGAGTCTGTCATCAAGTTGGCATATGATAAATCACAACAGGTAGAACAGGAAGTTAAAAAACGAAGGTGAGATTTTTGTAATAGACTCTTTACAAAACTAGTGACCTTCTGTATCATATTACCCATGCTTCTGTCAGAGAATCATAATTCTTAATTGTTGTTCAAGTCAAACTAATAATTTACAAGTGTTACAGTATTGTGGTTACACATTTTAAATTATATTAATACTGTTATCAAACAGAGTTCACCATTTTATCAATATGGAACAGAATTTATTTCAAAATGAAGTAATATTTGTGTACTGCATATTTCTATATTGTTATTATTTTGCTCAACTCTCATGTGTAATTTTTATAACAAGCTTAACATAAATTTTTCAGATGAGAGAACATAATACGATGTACATTTGTATGTTTTTGTTTTTTCCAGTGCTCTCAGACGAGAGTTTGTAACCTTGTGGAACAAGGTTCCTTGAAGTGGAACGTGTTTGTATAAAGCTAATTTGTTAGCAAAAGACAAGCTTGATAAATTACTGTTGAACTTTACAGAAACATCTATAAGAGATGAATGACAAAGAAATCTAGGCATAGAAGTTAATTCTAACTTTTTTGGTGTTTTTATTGTGCAGAAAACAAGAAATCTTGCATTGTAATTATATATATCTGTTAAGAGATGGCAGTTTGCTTCAGAGGTAGATAAATAATGAAGGTTTTTGATATCAGTATAATTATTTCTAAGCATTAGAAACAAATATGCCACTCTGTTTATATTTTAACTTTTTATGGAAGTAAAACAGGTAACATATTTAATTTTCACTTACAAGGACCTCAATAAATAATCTTGCAAACAATTTGTAACATTTTATGAACAAAAAACTTTAATTTTTTATAATTTTTTAATTTCTTCAATAAGATGTGAACATGCCATAGTAAATAGTATAAATTCTGATACAATATCTTCTCACATAATAGCTTTTCTAACTCAGTACTATGTATAGATTGTTTTTCATTTTTCGCTAGTTTTGAAACTCCCGTATTTCTGTGTAGTGCAGCTGCATTGTAGCATGCAAATAATATGACAACATTCCTGTCATAGTCAGTTCCATCTATACTGTAGAACCTAACCTTCACATCTTGATTTGAAACATTACTATCAAAGCATGGTAATTTTTAATAATATTTATACCAGCACTTGTGAATAATGTTAAAATCAATACATAAAAGTTTTGATTGTGCATTTTTATTAGTTTATTGTTATTGGGTTCATTTCATACACTAATAAACTTACTGTAATTCATTAATTTTGAACTTCATTCTGAATTTTAATGCATTGCTAGTACTTCAGAAATGCCAAATATAACATTTTAACCAACTGTGTCTCAGTCTACAGGCTTTTTACATCTTTGGTTGTGGAGGTCAGTTTTTAAACAGCAGTTAAGAGGTCATCATGTGGCCAGCTATGTTTTCCAAGCACAGTCCTGAAATTTTTCTGGTGAATTTAGGCAAAATTTAAAAGATGGTTTTACTTTTTCCCCACCTCCTTCCTTGGCTCTGCCTATGGATGGCCCTAGGCCCCTTTGTTCTGGTGCAGATGCATTTAGGGATTGGAGCTCATGTTTTAACCCTTCTGGGTCAGCATAATTGTTTGTGTGGTTTTATTGATGACATATTTTCCCTATATTTAGATTCCCAAAATTAGTGTCATTGTGAAAAAATGTGCATGGAAAAACCTTTAGATGGGTCATAAAGAGAGCTGTTATGTTATATATGAAATGTCTACTAATTTCACAGCATGGTAGAATGTATGCTGTTTGGGCTCCTTATGACAAATTTAAACTGTCATGTGTAGCATCCTTGTATAGATATATGGAACTTTGGGATGTAGTACCAACTTTGTCTGCATCTGCTATAGATTAGCCTCGTTTCAAAGAGTAATACAGAGGTTTGAATAGCACAGTGGGGCTTCTTTCAGTAATGTTTATTTGAAATGGACTAATGGTGGATACAAAACATTTTGCACTAATACATGAAAACAGTCTTTCTCTTACCCCAGCTGTTGATCATTACTGTTTCCATCTGAAGTAGACATGAGAAACTTACTCTACTCTAGCAGGTCGTGTCTGTCGTGAACCACAAACTGGTTAGTCTGTGAATAAACAAACTCATGTATAGTTTGTAAACTGTTATTTTACATGTTCCTTGATCCTGTATTGGATAGTTATCAGATTTTCAATTGGTAGAAATTTATGGATATGAATAGTAAGTACACAGTGGAATAATCAAATACATAACTATAATCCGAGTAAATAACTGACATTTTTTCTATGTCAAGACATTGCTGTTACCCAAAACTTTTGTTTTTAAAGATTCGCTGTGATTTTTTTAAATATATTTAGATATATCACATTAGCCACAAGTGACACCTTTCAAGAAATAATTACTCAATGAGATCAAACATTTTTTCTTGATTGTTGATCTATATTTCACTTTTGTTTTTAAGGTGAATGTTTTAAGTATGGTTTACTTTTGTCTTACAGTAATTTGATGCTGAAAAAGTTGATAGAAATTCTGTTTTTTGCCTTTCATTAATGTCACATCAGAATTTTATGACAATATTGAGCTGGGAGAACAACTATTAAAGTTGGATTTTGTTCCCAAAGTAACACTGGATGCTGTGACGCGTACAACATTGTTTGTTGTTTTTCCTTTCCTGAAATAGTTTAATAGAACCAAGGAAATAATTTACAACTTCAGGACTAATTTGACATTTTTATTTTGGTGAAACTGATATTTAGAAATTCCTTTTTCATAAATGTGTGAAAGTTTATTAACCGACACTACCCTTTGATTTCTTAACTCATAAAATATTTTCCCCATTCTAACAGTTTAAAGATAAATTCAAAATGGGTATTTCCTTACCAGATAGCAAAAACAATTCGTCAGCATGTTGATGCTGTTGACTACGTTGATGTTATGCAACATACAGTCATACCTTCTGAATTATTAGAGTCCATGGTCCACTTAACTAGTGACGAGTCTATTATGCTTTTATTTATACACATCTTGTGGTACAGTATCTAGATTTAGAATGAATTTAAATCTCCCAAACTGGCCAAGCTTTCTATGGTACTTTCATAGCATAAAAATCCACTTTCACTTAGATCGACCCAATAGAGGTTTCAGAAATTCACAGACATCTCTTATTAACATATGCACTACAGCTGGGATGCATATTTTCTAATGCACTGTAATATATACACCCCAGCTGTAGTGAAAGAGTTAACAAATATTGTTTTCTATGTACAACTGACTTTTAACATTTACTAAAAGTTTGCCAATGTTCAAAATTATAATAAACATTATTATTTATCACATTCACAGCTGTAGAATTGATCAGTTTAGTGAAAGCTGTGAATAAATGGTTAATGCATACTGTCCTCGGTTTTCACCTGACCTGGATTTTGGTACATTGTCAATCTCAGGAGCTTGGTGATACTCTGAAAGCGTGGCAAAAAAAAAAAAGAACAATCAAAGATATGAGGCATCTATCAGTATGAGCTTCGTCAGTCATCTAAAATAATAGAGAAATCTCTTCCACTACCATCCTCTCAATATAAGCTCCATCAGCCATCTGAAAGATAATAGGTGAGATGTCTCATTTACTCCACCCCTCTTAGTGTAAGCCCCACCAGCCATTTAAAAGATAATAGATGGGACATTTAACTGAAAATCCATCAGTATCTTTTAGATGGTTGATGAAGCTTATAACAGATGAGATATCTCAACCATTGCAATCCTTTCAGTGTTAGCTATATCATTCTTCTCAAGGATAATAGATGAGACATCTCACCAATTGAAACCCTTTCAATATGAGCTCCATCTGCCATCCAAAAAATAAGACATCTTGCTCATTGTTATCTTTTCAGTACAAGTTTCATCAGCCATTTAAAAGTAAGTTCAGCACAATACTTGAATGGCATAACAGAGAATCTTCTAACATGCCTTAATTAGAGTGCTTTATTAGCAAGTCACTGGATCAAAACTTTCACCAAATATGCTTCTTCTATTCATGGGAATATAAGATCAAAATAAATCTCACAGTAAAGAGTATCCCAAGAGTTGGTTATGGATGATGCAGAGAAGCTGCCTCCTCTGTAGTCTATCATTTCAGGATTCATGACTTGTACAGATAACCTAACAAGACAACCATATGATTCTAAAACAACATCAGTGAACTCCATCAGCAGTTACTGTAATTACCATCTCTTTACTGAACTCTGGTAGGATGTTAGTAAAGTCTTCAGCCATGACCTCTGAGACTCTGAAAGGTCACAAATTTCTTTTCTGACACAATGTAGCCATATTGAGGTAAACTATACAACTGATTTGTGCCATTTCTGCCTCTGTTATTTCAGTAAATAAGTACATTTTTCATTTTCCTAAACTGTATGTTTTACATTTGAAAATATACAGAAAGTAACACTTAGGATGAATTAGTATGACTTTAGCCACTTATGTATTTGAACTCCAATTCTCTGCTTTTCTTGACATTAAGACCATGAAGTTCTGAAACTTCACCTATATTTAACAATAACTTGTAGTCTCTAGAAATTGATTCCACTCCAAACAAGACAGTTTTTCTCATGTGGAAAACTCAGTGCCACTTGCATATGTGTAACTATAATGTTACATTTGATGAAACTGTAGCCTTTTAAAATAAAAGTTATAAGATGTTAATCCAGATGCATCAGTAGGTCCTTTCTTCAAAGTCCAACTGCAATCCAGCAAGTGAATCCTACCGACTGGCTGTTTCTTACCCTTGATTACTTCATCAACAGATGCCTATCTGAGATTAAACAACTTAACTTCAAAACACAGATCTTTTAATAATAATTTTACCTATGAAAATAAGGCACTTTATAACTACATTTATAAAAGTAATATTAATATCAACCTAACAAAGGTGGATTTGTAATCATATATGAAAACAATCTCTACCTTCAAAACATACTTCACACCAGTTTAGTGACAAAGAATCATATAACCTCTCCACAAAAATATCAAGATACCATCTGTGCCTTGACTGATGTTGGCTAACAGTGATAAAAGAGCTATAGTATTCCATTTGTTATTAAAAACCAGTTAACAGTCTATACATATCCTTCTTGTCCACCTATAAAGCTAAAACCAGAATTACCTCTTATTTATACTGTAATGAATGTCTTGTTAAACATCTTGCATGTTAATGTCACCACCTATAATTGATATATTTCTCATACATTATATTTTCTCTTCTAAATCAATACTTTTGTTCACCATTGTTGTGCCAAGAATGAAGGTTCATTTGCTTTAATGCATTCTTTAAACTAATCAAACTCGCTTAAGTACACAGCAGAATCATTTTAGTTATATTTGTCAAGATCCTCACAACAACAGTACTATGCATTTTGATAAGTAAACAAAGTAAATTCTCACCACTTTCCTAATTACTCCTACCTCTAACTGCAGCTATTACACCAGTCATCAGGCCAATAAATATGCAGATTTACCAAAAGGAATAACTTACAAGATCTTGCTGCTTTTAGTAATGTTTAATAGTACCCTGTGCTTTTAAAAGGAAACTAAGAGTAATAATTACAGCCTTATGGATGATAATAGAAGCTTTATAGACCCATATATTATTACAGAGATGACAACTATTTCAAGTAAGTCACTAAGCATTATTGTAGACATTGCCCTTTATCATTTGCAGCTACTAGGCCTGACCAACGTCTCTAAGCTGTTTATTACTATAACTATTATTATTTATTACTGCTATCGATTGCTCATTTATGACTGTTGTGTATTTAATAAATACATTTAAAAACTCTTGAAATTGTCTTATTCAGTTCAGAGTAACAAACATGCTGGTAAAACCACATTAAACATACACAAACAGTAAGCAGAAAAAGCCTTTATGTGAGGACCAGTTTATATCATGTTTATGACACTTATTGTAATAGTTTTGCAGCTGTTACAGCCTTTGCTTGCATGAGAATGTCTCTGGATGGTTGTGAGTTATAACAACATTGTCCATTTGACTAGATACACATCTTGTGTTATAATACTGCTCAAAACTGAGGTGCTCAAGTTTGGTCTGAACTTGCTTTTGTTTTTAGTCACTAAACTAAACATCCTTTCACTGTCAGTATTAGAATGGAAGATCGTAAGAATTCCAAGCATAACCCTACACAGAATGTCATACTTCTGGTTGCCATTTCCATCCTTAACTGTAGACAGCTGACCCCAAAACTTGTCAACATTCAACTGAAGAACAGTTTCTGAGAAAGTTGACAGTTCAAATATTGCCTTCCAACTTGTCAACAGTGCTGTGCTCATGTGTATTGACAAGGACAGAATACCTGTCTGTGAAGAAGCATAGAGAAGAGAAATCTTTGCTGACTTTCAGTTTTGGATCAACAACCTCTGTGTGAATCAGAAGTTCATCATTCAGAGAGAAATGTTTCATCATGTAATTTGTAGCTACAATATAGTATTTCTTGATGTTTCATCATGTAATTTGTAGCTACAATATAGTATTTCTTGATGTTTCATCATGTAATTTGTAGCAACAATATAGTATTTCTTGACACTGGTGTAGAAACTGACCAGGACCAGGTCCTTTATATATTTAACAATGTATTCCTTGGCAGCATTTCCAACAGAAACTAACTCATCAGATTTCTATAAGGATTCATTGTTGTAGTCAAGTTCAGTGATGTTGCCTTCAAGATATTCTGGCTTGATGTATCTGACAAGTATATTTATAACTTGTGTAGTCAGAGTTCTATGTATAATGTGATAGCAAGGTTCTTATCTTTGCAATATCAAATTGGCTTGCTCAAATAGAGGAATTGTAGACTGAAGAAAACACAAAATAAAAAGTTAATTTTGTTGTCCAAGAAAACTTAACATATCTAACTTGCTCTGCACATAACCTTTCTTGGTTATTTTCTTACTAGCTTTCATTTTTTTTCATTGGTTGTCTCTTCTTTAGTTCAAGGTCAGACTGCCTAAACATATATTGAGTTATATCAAATGTTTCATTGTCTGCTTTTGAAGACTGTTGTCTTCTGTCCCTGTGCAGCCGAGAGAATGTCTTGACTGTGTCCCCGTGTGGTTGAGAGGATATCCTGACTGTTAAAGTCTTGCTGCCTGACTGAGCTGCACATTTAGATCCTTTTGAATCTAGTTTTTCCTTTCCACAGTGAAAATACTTCTTCAATGGCTTCCACATGTCCAATATTCTGTTGAGGCACACCACAAGTGATAGCCATCTTGGGTTAACAAGTTGTTGAATTTTTCTTGTTTCTTTCTCATACAATCCTTGAAACGGTTTTTCTGCTAGCACTTTTGTCCAGAAAATAGTAGATATCTATCAATATATCAGAAACTGGGCAGGGCAGTTCTCTGGAAGCTTTCTGGGCAGCAATGTTCATGAGGTGACAGGCACAGCCCGTGAAGTAAATACTAGGCTGTCATCTTGAGATGTGTCCCATCACACCTTTACCTATACCAGACATAACCGAGGCATTGTCTGAAGAAAAACTAAGACATTTTTCCATGGAACTTTTCCTCTTTGTCAGCTCATGGTCCAAAAGCTTGAAAAATTCTCTTCCATTGAAGCTTCTTTCCATTCCACCATTGTTAAAAGAGAACAAACAATTTTTCCAAGCAACAGGTCAAGACGTCGTACAACCACTGGATACAGTTTTGTCATCCATGTCTGTGGCTGGACTGTAAACACTGTTAGTAAGTGTGCTTTAAATCATTTTGTCATCTTCACAACCCAACATTTGTACAATGGCTGTAGTTTTGTTTCTAGCACAGCCATATGTTTTTGCCATATTAAAGTCTGGGAACATTTTTATCAATAGATGTCCTGCATGATCAGCTACAACTAGGGGTAAATTATGAGCAATGAAGAATTGAATGAACAACACTTCTACATTTATGGTTTCATATTCTGAGTTCTTACTCATAAATGTTATCTGCGTAGTTTTTCTCTTCGCTTCAGCCTTTTGTTGGTGAAATGTTGATTTTGTATGTCTGGAATAATCATTTATCCTACCATGCACTACAGAAAAATCAATGACAAACTGTACAAAACACATGACTTTTGATGCAATGACCAAATATTTTGCACTATATTCTTGCCTAAATTTTTGATTTTCAGATCTAGTCCTTTTAGATTTGCCAGAATGTATTTGAAGTTATATTAGGCTGAAACTATTCTGTATGCTATATCTTATAAAGAATAGTTTTAGTATGTGTTTGAAGTTATACTATACTGAAAACCATTGATAATTTTATTCTACGTAAAATTAATTGAGATGTAAGGCCCACACAAACTTAAATCTTGCACTGGGTGTTGGGTTACGAGTTTTTCCAACTATGTGTGGAACAAGTTGGTCTTTGTAACAGGTTATATTACAACTATCAAAGTAATTCATTTCCCTCAGTAAATAAGGTCTCAAAATGGTATTTGTTAGCAGCTGACTGTACTAGAAAATACTGATGGGAATACCTTTCTATCTGCTAAGTGAACAAAGTGTTATCTGGAGAGTTAAACAGTCTTATAATTCTCAAAAAAACAACTCATCAGAAACATCTCTACAAAATTTGAAGTACCATTTTGAGGTTTCAGTTTCACACAGATATAAAATTAATCAGTGAACTAATTTGTATAGCAAATATGTAGTTTATTTTTGAAGTTTTATCAAGATAAAAAATAAAAGGGTGAACAGCAAAAATACCTTAAAAATATCGTGCATAAAGATAATCCGGAATGCAAGTTACCTAGAGACAGGCAAGTTTACAAACAAAAATATCATTTACATTAGTGTTAAAATGCTGGATGAACATTTGAAACTTTAACTAGTACACTATACAAAATTTACAATTTATCCACTTCAACAGACAAAATCCCCTGCTAGGGTTCTTCTCTCATTTGTTCCTCCTGAGTTGGAGGTAAATCTCCTTGTATTGGTCTTCTGAACAAAAGTATGTGAGGTTCTGTGAGAAGGAAACAAAAGTACTTTAAAGTTCAGTGTATTTACTCAAAATTACTGAAAATAATTAACAAAAATTCAGTCAAACCTATATATTCTTATTTCAAATTATGGCATTGTTTGCTCTCATTTACCAATAGAGAAGGTATGAAAATAGAATTTTAATTTTTACAAGGGACACAGAGCTGAAGTTAAAAAGCAGTCAACAACTTTAAATGAAAACAGACAAACTGAGCTCCCATACACAACAGCAATATCTCTAAATATAAATAACTTAAGTAATAGCAGTAATCTAAATTAATGTCCTAACATCTGACTGATATTGAAAATGCACTGAGAGAAAACAAAGTACAAAACTGTCATGGGTGATTTCAATGTCAAATTAGGAACTAAGAGACAATGAACAGTTCCAAATAAAAGGAAAATATGGCATTGTTCAGATAAACAACAGAGAGACATTGAAGATTGTGAAGTCATTAACTAAAGCAGACATAGGAAGGAATCATTGAACAGGAATTTCAATTTCTCAAAAACAAATCATTTACATACAGGTAACCAAATAATAAAAATTAAATGAATACAACTTATCTTTGAGTGTGATTTATAATTATAAAATAGTATTTGACTCTGTAGAACACAGCACAATATTAACTACATCCGAATCTTGTATCTTGGTACTACTTTATGTAGATGTACACACCGAGCTGCATATAAAAGCACAACAATAACAGTAAACTTAGTATACTGATATGGTTCAGTGTCGTGTTAATTAGTGCTTCTACTATATTGGGGACAGAAATGCTAACTTCAAGAAGGTACATTTCAGCTTCTCCCCAAATGGTAGTGCTTCATTTCCTTACTTTTTATGTTTATCTTTTTCTTATGTTAACTTGGGAGAGCAGTCACCTTCCCATAACTTTCTGCAGGCAATGAAGGGCGATACAAATGTGGGCTTGAGCACCCATGTTTCATTCTCCTAATTTCTAATCTGTTTTGTATGTGAAACTAGCAAATTGGAAGTTAAGACTCGTAGACAGCGTATCCCCACTGCACCATGGGTCCTACTTCTTCAATCACCTCCAAAACCAAGGATACATTTCATAATCCCACATCATAGCTTGTACCCTAGGATATATATATTTAAAAATGCAGCTTATTTTGTTTAATATTGATGTGTTTTGTTTTGGCTTAAAATATTATGGTTATAATACACACACACTACAGTAAAAGTGCATCTTGATAAAGAAGTGTCATCGGTGATAGAAAGAAGGATGAGACAGGGTGATACAGTATCTGGAACTGTTTACAGAAACTAAGTATTCAGACAAAATGTGTTGAGGGAATGAAGGTGTAGAAATAATAACACATTAACAGACAAGGTTTGCAGAATGATGTTTACAAATTCAATAGAAAAAGATGAAAAGGCCTATTAAGTCTGAATGCCAGTAGTAAGAAACCAGTACATAAGGGGGGGTGATATATATATTACCAACTGTTATGGCACTGATATCATCAAATTTGAAAATGAAAAACAGAGAAAGTGTCAATAGAAATATTTGGGACAAACCCTTAAAATGTAAAACAAAGGTAATAAATTGTAGTAAGAATAAAGGGAACAGAGATGTTTTAAAACGTATAAAATAATTTTATAAGATCAAGATATCCCCCCATTATTATGAAGAAAAATATAACAGATCAATGTGTACTACAAACCTTAACGTATTGGCAGTGAAAGATGGGCACTGACTAAAGAGATAAAGAAAAGATAGAAGCCACACAAAAAATACCTCATTTAACACAAGACAGATGCAGAAATAAGGAAGACGACAAATATAGCAGATGCAGTAAGGTTTATTCTAAGAACAAACTAGAAATGGGTTGGACATGTAGCAACATGTTCTGATAATAGGTGGACAATGAAACAACCTAGGATGGGAAAAAGATCTAAGTAAAGGCAGAAGATGGAGGGACAATATAGTCACAACAACAGGAATTAGATGGACACAGTATGCTAAAAATGTGAAATACTGGACTTGTTTGATGGAAAGCTATTTCAGATGAGAGATATTTGGAGCTTAGATATGAAGATTAATAGTTTCAACATTTGGATATCTGAAATCTAGAGAGTGACACAATTTGACCAGCATGTCTTCATAAGAAAAAACATGATTTTTTTGTTGTTCTGTTGATTGAGACATGCTACATTTGGATAGGTACATTGTGGAAGCACCCAGCATACTTACAACTCATGTATGACTTGCCAATAGTCTCAACATTTGTAGTTCACCTGTTATAAAATGCCACATCTTGCTAACTATAACTGGGATGCATCTTTCTAGATGGTCCTAGTTCTCAAACTTAACCCATACTCTTTTTTAAAAAAATACATTCCTATCTGAGAAAATACTTATCTTTACAGTTTCAGTGTAAAAATATTTTGCACCAAAAACGACGAATTTGGAGTGAAATTATATGTATGAAGTAAAAATGTCCAAATAACACATGCAACTCCAACATGACTTTACATTGGCTGCATCTGTCGTGATTTGCACATTCAAAATTATTTTATTATAACATACTTTGTATATGCATGCTTATGAATTTACAAGCTGCACAAATGATTAGGGCTTAAACACATTATACTAGTCAAGATTTAGAAAAAAAAACTTAAATATTGCAATTACAAAACTGAAAGTACTAAAAGTCACATTTACATGATTCAAGTAATTACATCACATGTACACAAACAGAACACAAGTCTTTTCTCCTGAACTGTTTTGTTTACTTTGTTTTCATTTCAGTTTTCTTGATCTGTTTCAGTTGCATTTGAAAATACTGCACTGCACTAATAAACCACTTCTTTACTCATATAAAAGTACTGGAAGATTTTCAGAATATTGGTTTCTAATTCACTGTATGCTTTCTCTCAGACTGTTGAGTGAAACAATAGAAAGACCAATCACAAGTTGTGAATGTGATGTAAAAAGACACCATTCAACAATATGGGGTTGATGCCAGACCAAAAGGTAGAGCATGGAGCTGATAACCCTGAGAACAACAAACCAAAAGGTAAAGAATTGTATTTAAAAAAACAACAGTGAAGGGTGAGAAAACTCCATAGTAAAATAATGAAGATGAAGAAACCTGGAGATGATAGATTTATAATGGGAACAAAATTCTGGAGAAAGACAAGAAATTCCTTTAATATCATCCTTAGCTAATAGATCTGACGTCACCTGATGTAGATGTTGGCAAGATACACCATTCTTTGAAGAAAAAGAATACAAGACAAAGCTGTCACTTTCTCAACGTACAGAGAAACCCAACCCTATTGTTGTTGTCTGAACATCCTGACATCCCTATGCCAAAAAAACATGGAAGTTACTGTCACTTATGAATTCATAATGTGCAAGTGAAGGGCCAAAAAACTTGTGTAGAATTTTTAAAATTTAAATTCCGAATGTAAATTCTCTACAACACAAAATATTCCAATATTAAACAAGCTCTCAAGCATATCATAAGAAATATTTTCCTATACTGAAAATACATTTCCAATAGGTACTCACACTTCTTAGCCTCATTCTGATACATCTTATTTTTATTGCATAATCCTGAACAATCAGTATAGAGTCAGCTGCAATAGAAGGCTGTGTCACACCCTGATCTATATGTAACAATGCAGTTGTATTTATTGATGACGAGAAACCCACTTCAAATAAAAATGTATCTCAAAATGGCTGGTATGAGTATTAACTCTTGTTGGTTAATAGAAAACGTTTTGACTTTTCTAGGTCATCTTGAGGTTAACAATTTTCTTTATTGACCTGAAGATGACCTAGGAAAGTAAAAAGTTCCCCGCTTATCAATGAAAGCGATAATACCCAATGCATAAGCATCATGTGGAAACACAAGTTCACTGGGAACATCAAGGCTAGTGACAAGTGAAAAACTGTAGCTAATTGTGAAGTTATAAGCAAGCAGAGGTATTATACTGCATCAGAATTTAACTGTTCGAAAAACCACTCACTTCAGTTGTATTCTTTTATTCCTTGCCAAATTTCTCATTAAAACTGGAAAAATGCAACAAAATGTTAATTACTAAAACATGGTTTTAGTTCCAGGTGTCTCTTGTGTATAACAAACATAAAAAACGATTACAAGCATGCATTACAGACACTTCCATACGACAACAGTGATGTCTGCCAATGTTTAAATGATAGTTGATAAAAATAGTACTTGTATAATCAAAAACTTTCCTACCCAAATGTTTTCCCATTGCTGAAAGATTATGGAAGGACTTAGATTGTGGTAATTTGGACATTACTGGACCAAATTAACAAAATCATTTGCATTTGACACATGAACCACACAATGGAACATAACATACCAAAGAAACTATGGTTTGATTAAAGGAGACTTCCAAGTAAAACAATGTAAAAACAGGTAGTTCTGGATGAATTCACTGATGAGTCCATCACTAAGTGTTAAAGTAATGTTTTATAATTTATAAAATTTGTAGATTCTCTTTCAACCCTATTTTAAAATTACAATTGCTGCCAGAAGAGGAACTGATGTACATTTTGCAGTCAATGGTTCATAGCACTAACTAGCAGTCAACCCTGCTAATGATTTTGTTTACTTAACATAATCAAAAATCTTAGTTTATAATAATTGTAAACAGTATGAAAGAAGAATGCAACACATAATTTAAGTTTGAAAGGAAGCAAAATTAAAACACATTCAACCATTTCCTACTTCATGGCTAATATTTCACACAGAATTGGATACAGTGACAAACTGGTCAGCAGTGGTCAAAGATTTGGCTACTGCTGTATGATTTAAAATAAATGTACCTGTTCTGAGATCTCAGAATTTCAGTATAATTAGTTATTGTATATAAAAAAAACAAGAAAGCCAATTCAAAATGTTAAGGAAAACTTAGGTATTAATTTCTATTCAATTTTCCACTACCAATTACACGTATCTTATATTTAAGAACAAAACTTCCAAGTGTTCTACAAATACATTAAATCCACCTGGTTCGTGCACCATATAATGAATCCACCCTTGACTTTGCTGAACACCCAGACTTCTCCACTCAGCTTCACTCATCAGGTGAGTTTTGGGTACCAGCTTTGCTATGTCTTTTGGTAGCATCACATGTCTGAAAACAAAAGACAAATGTGGGATGTATTACAGACTACCTGGTTTCACAAGAGTTATTAGATATAGTTTATACTGTATATAATTTACCGTAAAAATGAAAATACAGATTTAAACTTAAATCATTTCTGAATTAAGGTATTATATCCAGCATCATCAGAATTTTAAATAAAAAACATCTAACAGATTCTAAATTACGAAATCAACGAATATTGTTCCACCTTTGTCTGTATGTTATATTGTACTTCTGGTACAAAGACTGGGGACAATATTAAGTTACACTTTCATTACTAAGCAACATGACAAAAGCCATTGTTGAAACTTGCTGGAACCAAAATGGAACCTAGCTTTTCTGTATATTAGAAATTGTTAACGTGATTGACACTACAGGGTATACAACGGAGAACACATGCAAATGGAATAAGTGATAACACACAAATACACCCCCTCATGGTTTACTCGGTCTGAGTACAAAATTTTAGGTTTCTAGGTTCTTTCCCCTTGGAGTTAGGGCAGTCTCACACACATTCCCTTTTTATACAAATACATGTAAATGAAACAGTTACTTCAAAACAATTAATTTCTTCAAACCAGACACATTTATAAGAATATGAACAAAAGTAAAATGAACCAATTTCTGATAGAGCATTTCTCTCACAGCTTTATCTTAACAGTGTAACGTATGTGGACCATTTACATACTGTACTAAAGAAATCAACTATCCTCTGAATTGTATTTAAAAAGAAAAGAACAATACATTGCTATCCTGGTAAAGACAGTTTTGGTACAAACCCTTATACAATGACACCAACATTAATATTATAAATTAAATCATTAAGTTAATACACCTACTTGCCATTTACCAAACATCAAACTTCTGTTTAACAAAAATCTTTACACACTTATTGTCTTTAAACTAACTAGTTTCCAAACCTTTTTGGTTGTTTCCTCTCCCATGGCTTATGGTACAAAGTTTCAGGTTGATAGTTAAAGATTAGAACTGGATAAACAAGTTCTGTAAGAGACAACACCAACCACTCGTGGTGGGTTTCTCTCTCTACTTTGTTGGTGACTGACATATTTATGAAAATGTTTTTAATATCTTGCTATATGAGCAAAACCTCTTCATAGTGTCTTTGGAAAAGCAGGAAAATGACAACTGGAGGAAGACAAAAACCAGAGATTGAAGAGACCACAACGTGTTGTAAGTAATGAGACCAGAGTTTCTGAGGGGCATTAATAGCCAGAGGCACGACATGATAAATTTGACAAGAGATGACAAAAGACAAGTTACTTAATCTATCCAATCAGCTGAAAGAGAGAACACCATAAAGGTTAAAGAATTGTATAACAGAGAAAGACAAATATGAATAAATTTAAAAGGACATGTGTGATGGGTAACTTTTCAAGAGGACAAAAGGGCCTGAACAACCACCAAGAGAAGAAACCGAAAGGAAGGCAAGAGAAGTCATCCAATCCCCTTTCAGACTTTAGAAGAGTAGTCTGGAATAATTAGTCCAAGAATCAGGGGCCTCTCTAGGCTTTGCTAAAATAGCATGTTATAATTTTACTTTTATTGGTGACAAAATCTAGTATTTGGCAATATTTTAATATTTTATATAAAGATTTGATCCTAGTACAGTTTAAACAAATGATGACTTGTATTGAAAAAGTAAAAAATCACGTGTAGTTAACTGTATCTGCCTACAGAGAGTGTACAAGTGTCTTCAAGAGATAAGACGAATATGTAGCAAAGGAAACCAATAAAAAACGAATTGAAACTAATCAAAGCCATAAGATGTCAATCATGTTTGATTATCACTGCATACAGGAAACTAAGCTGTGACACCAGTTCATGTGTGGTGGTTTTTGTAAAGCTTCTTACAAACCAAGACCAAAATGAGTTATGTTTACTAAAAACTGAATGAAAATAAAAGAATGATTTATTTAATCTAATTCTTGTCTTAAAATCTATATAAATCATTTTGAGAAGTAAAACATTTCTTTGTAGCACAAGAATAAGATTCTAACCTATGGATTTTGTTGAGCTAATTCAATGAAAATATTCAAGACGTTTTAGTATCCACCAAATACTTTATCTGTTGATTAGTATAACATCTTGTGCATCATTAATGCTATGTTCACATACATTATCCAAGTCTTATGACAACAAGGAATGTTGGTTGCTATGAATGAGGTATAATAGTCAAGGCTACGTTTCATGATGGATCAAACCAAAAATGATTCATTCATTCACAAAAAGATACAAGTGTCACCAAACATAGAGGTATGTGGATTTTTTTTTTAAATGTTAACTGTTCAAAATCAAAACATTCTCTGAACCCATTTGTTAAATTTTTGTTTTCAGTTTTAATAGCAGAATGTTTTTTGAGAGTATACATTATATATTACCCATCATACTAAAGTTGGATAAAACTGAATGTAAGGATACAAAACGTCCATCTTGGGAATCTTCAGTCCTGGAACAACAACTTAGTAAAATGAGAAACTGAAGCAGGTCATAATCACCCACAGAACTACAATTTGCATCAAGAATACAAACTAACAAACACTTAGAGGAAAAATTAGTAAACAGCAAGGTAACAGACAAGGAACATGAAAAATATGCATTGGTACATAGAGACAAACAGGCAACCAAGGAAAGGAAAATCAAGTGTAGTATTACAAATACCTTACAAGATAAAGCCATAGAAGTACAGTACCCCTTCAGAAAAACAAGTGGAAAAAAAATAAAGACTGCCATATGCCTGGAGTAGAAATGAAAAGTAAACAAACTTGGTACAAAACAATTTTACAAACCAGAAGATCCTAAAACTGAAGAATCCATGTGTGTAGGCAAAGAGCCAAATATTGCAAATGCCCCAATGCAGAGGTAAGAAGGGAAAGGCATCCCATGAAAGTCCCCAAGAAAGAGGTGGAGCACTTAAAAAAGGTTTTTGGTGAACAGTTCCTGTAAGAGAGTTGATAGAGGAAGAAAGGCTGAAGACCTTCACAAGGGGTAAAGGGATAAAAATAAAAGGTTCCACCCTCACATAGACAACTGAGATCAAAGTGCAGAAAATGTAGAAAATACAATAGCTTACCATCAACCAAATTAAGAAAAATAAACCAAAGCCTGTAGAGGACACAGTATGCAAGTACTTTCTTTCAAAGAGAGACAATAAAAGGGCCCAGCATGAACAAGTGACAGCATGTGTCAAACAAGGGGCTGAGACAGGTTCAGTAGACTTTGCACTAGAATTAATTGACAAACTGAATATTGTATTGGATGGGTTTAGAAGTTTTAGGAGGAAGTCAAGCTGTAGTGGCAGACATTGGGATGGACCTTGGCCCCCTGCATTCTTATGAACCAATGTAATTGTAATAGGTAAAAAATAACTACAGAAATAAAATAATGTTGTAAACTTAAGAAGGAATGTATTAACAATAAAAAATTAATAGGTGGCACTTCTTGAGGAAATATTTAATCCACTTTATGACCATCAAAATGAATGATAGGTAAGCCTAATAACAGACTTGCTAAGCCTAACCTAAAGTGTGGGCTGAAGTGAAGAGAATGAATTACAGATCTGATTGAGAAATCAGTATCTGTAGGAATGTACAAGTACAGACTGGTTATGCTGCTAGTAATGGTAGACTTATATTTAAGGAACTTCAGTTACAAGGAAACAAACCAGCTAAGTTCATATACATGAAACTGGCATGTCCATTAACGTGGTGGAAAATGTTTTCCAGCATATTAAACCCTACAAGAGCCATCAAGAGCCTATTTGTGTCTATTAGAAGGATGTAGGTAGAAGTGTTTTGTCACAACTTTCGTAAAGCTGGCTGCTTTCATTAAACATTGCTTGAAGTTTTGTTACTATGTTTGTTGATGATGAATTAAACAGTAACTGAATCGTAACTGATTTACTTGGAATAATAATAACATTTATAATAAATGATTAACAATAGTTCAAGATTATTAATATACATAAAATTAGTAATGTGGTAAAATAAATTGATCAAGATCACCATATCTTAGATCAAACTGATACTATTACTTTTAACATGCAACACTAATTTGGACAGAAAACTTTTACACTTATGCTAACAGCAAAAAAGCAAGTCATACTTCTGACCATGTGTTAAATAGCCTAATGTTAATTTCATTGTCTTTTTAGATAATAGGCAAACAAAATTTAAGAGCTAATTTAAAAAACCAACAACATATAAATTGTCTTGCAACCTATTCAAAATAAAAATGTTATTCTTGTGGCTATATTAAGAAAAAGTAGCAAAGAAGGACAGAATATTGTATGACTTTATAAAGTTAAAGGAGGCATGATATTGATAAACTCTAAATATCCAACTGGGATTCTAGTAGAAGAAACTGTAACAATACTTTATCACTTCTGAACAGCACATACACAAAAAAGGCTTTAAAAACAGACTTTCAGGTAACCCTACTCACAGAAAATAACAGAACTTTAGAAGATTTATACTGGATCATTAATGGTGAAAAACAATGCAAGTTACATAATTTAACTTATTAGTGACATCTGTCAACTTTAAGTTTAAATAGCTTAAATCAATGAGTTTGTGGGGGTTTAAAATGAAATTTTCCCTAGGTCTTCAGATGCATGGGAAATTGGTAATGTAATGCATAATTTCAGAAAAAACTTCATAAATTATATAATCACTTAGTTTGATGGTCCCGGTTTAGTAAGAATACATTATCACGGTTTGCTTGAAAAGGCACCTTCATGGTTGTAATTAACTTAATAATGCTCATCGTGGCTTTCTTCTCCTACTAGCTGAAAGACAATTAGGCATACATTAACTGTTTCATTCTGTTACAGATTTTTAAGTTTCATTAAAACAATACTTAATGTTGGTCCCGTAGTCGTATTAATATTAACATTTTTTTTTTTTAATACGAGTATGAAGTACACTTAGCACTAGAAGTAGGTAGGTACGTCAAAGATTCAAATATCTTTGATATTAATTAGGCCTAATCATAAATTATAATTTGTAGAACTACATGTAAACTTTAACGTGATATTAAATTATAATAGTTCCGAGAATTAATTAAACTGGTATACGTTCAACAATAAAACAAAAATCAGAGTACGAACATTAGGGCTAACAATGAAATTGTTTATTACAATAAAGTATAAATTTAATTTTGGTAATCCTACCTATATTCGAACTTTCCATCGTAATACTTGTCAGAATAATAAATATTTTTCCGAGACATTTCTCCCTTTTATTCTGAAATTGTAGAGTTTATTTAAACTATTTTTTCACTTTGAAGAGTTACAACGGAACCTTAAGTTCAATATTATTAATATTAAACTCAAATTAATTCCCAACCAACGAGTAGCAAATAACAACAACGGTTTCACTACACTTCTCTCACAATAAATATATAATAGCGATCAGTCTGGTTTGAACGCGGTATCCAGAAATTTCAATTCAGTGATTGGACTGTCTAGTCACGTGGATCTATTTTTATATTACAGTGATATTATCGACAGAGGGCTAATAGGCCACAGGGGTTGAATAAATAAACAAATCATGCAATAATAACAAATATTTTAGTATCTTGAGACTACACTTAATTTTTAAAACTCGATTTTTTCAATTTGCTGCTGTTAAGCGCAAAGCTATATACTAGGTCACCTTTAACCTGTTCACCGTGGCCATTAAAAAAAAAACAAATTAGTGTTAGAAGTTCTCAGATTTACCACTGAGACATCAGTAGAGTTTTAAATGAGCAAAATAAATATTTGAAATAATAAACAGTATTTTATTTCACTCGTGTTTATGGTGTTTATTAAAAGCATACAAAGCCTCTCGACAAAAATAAACATTTTGTGTATTTATAAACCATTTCGAGACATTTTGGGCTACTGTTTTACACACAATATTTCATACAAAATCTGAACGAAATATGCCATGCAATTATTATCAGCTGTATTTTGATGTTGTAATTTAAATGTTCGCCAGAAGAAACTGCAGATTTTAATAAAGTAGAGATAACAAAATTCAATTAAACAAGCCTAGATCCCTATGATTAAAAAGTTTTAAAGATGTGACATAATTTTTAGCATATTTGAAAGTAGATTATATATACACGATAGTTGTAAAAGATAGAGTTGTTTTTTTAATTTACATATAAGTAGTGAACCAATCAATGAGTTAGCTACTTTGGTTACTTTGTACTTATAAATGAATTTGCTTTTCGTTAGTTAATGTCATTAGTAACGTAGCACACGGCAGCATACAAGAATTCAAGTTTGTAGAAGCGTTAAAGGAAGAAATAACGTAATTTATTATCATTACATAGATTAGAATACTGTCATCAAATAATTTCAAAGAGCCTCCTGTGAAATAACGTTACAATTATAGTAATAAAATTTGTAGACCCGGTATTGAAGTAAACAAAATGTCACACTGATTGAAGAATTCAAGGTGCTTTTAACATTTCAAACTCTTCAGTGCAAATTTCTTAAGGGTCTGCCCGTACGAATAAACTACAGGAATAGAAATTTTCAAGTTTTTGGTATTACTCTTGGGATCCACAACATGAATATCCTGTCGGTGCGTTGCTTCAATTGTACTGACGTTAAAATGCCATTAAAGAACCTCGGCTTTCTATGGCCATAGTTTCTGTCATCTTTCGATAACCTCGTATTTAATATACTTTGATCAAACGTAATTTCCCTTCGTGTGATGTAATAGTGCCACATAATAATAGAATCTTCGGTAAAGATACAGATTATGAAGTAATGCTAAATCTTTTAAAAACTATTTCGTGGTGTTGAATGTAATAAAGTGTCTGCACACAAGGAACGATAAGAAATGCAATATTTTTTTTTCACGAAACACAGATATAATCCGTGTACTTTCTGTCATGTAATGACTAACTGTAAATTTTATTACATTCTTTCTTTAGCCCTATCTACACATGTAGGTTAAAATAACCGACCTTGTGACCACGTGTAATCACGAAATCATACATAATAAATGTAAATTTTAAAATGTAATGAATACATGCTGATGAAATGTTAAAAGATTTTAGTAAGTAAATATTTCGAGTATTTTTACACAAAACCAGATTTTCATTACATGTTTTTACTTAAAAAATTTCTATGAATGTATATAATCTCATTCTGACCGCTTGGTGACTTTTCATGTTGAAATTAAAATACTTTTCATCTTATGGTTTCAGTTTTCATTTGCATAATGTCTAAAACAACGCCTAGAAAAATATTTTATAGAATTTTACATTTTATTTGTTATTTGTTTACCCTTATACTATTCAGACTTGATCCATTTCATTGACTTCGTACCCACAACCAAAAAGTTTGTTTGCTTCTTTGTTTTGAATTTCACGCAAAACTACTCGAAGACTATCTGTGCTAGCCGTCCCTAATTTAGCAGTGTAAGACCAGAGGGAAAGCATCTAGTCATCACCATCAACCGCCAACTTTTGGCTACTCTTTTACCAACGAATAGAGGGATTGTCCGTCACATTATAATTCCCCCACGGCTGGAAGGGCAAGCATGTTTGGTGTGACCGGGATTCAAACCCCGATTCATTAATTTCATGCAGACTTACTTGAATGACGTTTGCCTCTTATATTTTCTTATGGAAATGACCAGAAACTATTCATTTCAGATTTTAAGAATATAACGAGATGATTTCAGAGACTGGAACAGAATTCACAGATTTTTGTAGAAAGTTATTATAAATTAAAGAGGTATATAGAGTTCCAAAAATTAACTAGCTAACATCCTTTTTTAGTAAAGATGACTGTTCTTTTTGCTGAATACATACACTGTTGTATTAATTTATTCAGTGAAATTGTTTTTACTGTATAGTAACAATTTGTTCCAGTATTTTTTTTCGTACAAACTCAGTTAGTGTCAGGTAAAATCGGCTACACAATATTTCTTCCATTACCTAATGAGCCTAACAGCAGAAAGTAAAATATTGCTGTCTTTCCTTATCCACCACAATCACTACCAAAAGACAATTTTATTTTCATTAAATATTAGTTGAACAAAAGGATATAATAATTTAATCGGGTTTTACTTTATTTTAAACAATATCTAAAAAGGATTTAGGACTTCCTTCATTTAAGAAGAACGTAAAAGAGGTCACAGTGAAACTGAAACCTTGTGACTCCAGTGCATATGACAGGACTAGAATATTTAGTTTTAATTTTGTTGGATATTTTTACAATGGACGTAACGTGTATGTCAGTATCTATGCCCCCCGTGGCACAACGTTATGTCTGCGGACTCATACCGTTGAAAACCGGATTTCGATACCTGAGGTTGGCAAAGCACAGGTAGCCCCACGGTGTAGCTTTGTGTTTAATTCCAAATAAACAAACTATCTGTGTGCAGAATACCCTTGTGCCATCTATTGAATGACATCACAAACAAAAATCCATAAGAAATTTTATACTTAGTGTATTCAAGATTCAAAGAATTAGAGAAATAACTGTGTTATTTGTAACAACCACTTCTTTATGACATTACATAATTTTAAGTAAAAGTTCTATCATCGTAAAAATAATATGATTTTTACAAGAAGTGAGAGTGTGATTACGATTTTTTATGTAAGTTTTAAATGTAGTTCTTAGAAACTGAAGTTTTTAAGAATATAATATTTGCGATAAACGATGCTACATTTTACACATAAAAACATTACAGCTTAGATCAGCAAAATCTGCAAAACGTTTGAGCTCTGTATATTGAAACACTTTGATTCAAATGATTGCGTATGACTAGGACTCACTGTCCTAACACAATACTCCCCTCCCTAAAGAAAAAAATCAGTTTTCCTTCTTTTTTTTTTACAGTGAGATATGAGTACTACAGTTAGTAATTACTACCACAAACAAACGACATTAGGACAACGTTTCTGCTATTGTTATAAATATGTCACTGTCAGGCCTCTGAACTTTCTAAAATTCATTTCTCTTGTTTCTTATACACATAATGAAAACAAAATTATTTTAAACAATGCTGCAATGAATATATTAAAATTATTTACTACAGTGTTTAATTGGCTGTATGTTTTCTTCCACGATTTGACTTAGGGTACGATGGTGAGGAAGGCCTAGCTTCACGCATGCTCTCGTGATTCTGGACGCTTTCTTCTTGGACTCCTAAAAACAACCCGACAAGCTATTACTGTCGGTTAACGATTACGAAGTCCAAATATTTTTTTATAACCTGTAAAAATTTGTTTGAATTTACGTTAGCGAGCTCGGTAACTGATTGTTTTGGTTGATATCTATTTTGAAGAAATAGATGTTTGAAAACTCTGTAAATGTGAAATAAAAATAGCAAGTAACTTAGCTTGGTCTATAACTCAGTGAACTGTAAAACATTCACCGAACAAAATACTGAGGTTACTTCCAAATAAACTGTTTTATTATTTATACCGAATAATTAAAGTACAAGGAGATATCAGCCAACCATGTCAGAAAATAAACAAGGACTCGAAACCAGCTGTAACCTTATAAGAAATAATTGTTTGTTAACCTGAAGATAACCTAAAAAGGTCGAAGCTTTCTTATGTACTTTAATTACAGTTTTAGTACATATATCAGCTATTGGTATATAGAAACGCTTATTTGCACAAACTAAACATTTCAGATAAAGGTTTTGTTCCTAAAACTGAGAAGTGATACAAATAAATCGAGTTGGGACAACTGTTTCTCCATCCTGTACATAAATCTCTGAATTCAGTGCTACAATGTAATATATGCGTAATATTACTTGTACCATTCCTACGGTTGCTCAGAACGCAAAGGCAAACGAACGCGTCAGGGGTTTAATTTAGACAGGAGAAGTCTGAAGAATTCTCTCTCTCCAACTGGGTCGTCAGAAATGTTGTGGTTTCTCTTCGTCTCCTTACGTGAAAGATTGTTGAAATTTTCATGAAAGTTTATCTTTGTTTTGTTTTGATTTCTTTAAGGTGTAGAAGTGAGGTGGGGAATGTGAGAGTGACACGAGAGAAGAGAGAACTGGACGAGGGCGGCATAAGGGAAGTGAGCCAGGCCTGTGGTCAGAATGACCTGACGGCTGGCGAGTTGATTTAGAATTGTCTGTTTCCAGCCTTGTAAGTCCCCAAGCATACCGCTGTAGCACTGGACAGAAGAAGGACTGTTAAGTGGACTTATTCGATGAAGTCCATCGTTTCTCGGGCTGGGGTTCGTGAGTCGTGTTTGAAATGTGATATATATATACAAAATTGATGTGAATTAAAACATTTACTTTGGAACACATAGTTTTTCATTTTCGCGGAATCTTGTGATTTGTTGTTGTTGTCTTTCTTTGCGAAACATCACAACATCTATAATTATTGGGTTCTGACAAGCAATTAAATTAAAAGAGGTACTTAACCTACTAGAAGTTGAAATTGATGGTCTAATGAAACGCAAGTTCTATAGTGCTTAATGTAGAGTTCCTCACTAGTAAGAGACCGGCATGGCCAAGCGTGTTAAGGCGTTTGACTCGTAATCCGAGGGTCGCGGGTTCGAATGCTTGCCCTCCCAGCCGTGGGGGCGTGATAATGTTACGATCAATCCCATTATTCGTTGGTAAAAGAATAGCCCAAGAGTTGGCAGTGGGTGGTGATGACTTCCTGCCTTCCCTCTAGTATTACACTACTAAATTAGGCACGGCTAGCGCAGATAGCCCTCGAGTAGCTTTGTGCAAAATTCAAAAATAAACCAACCTTGCTAGTACAGAGGTACGTCTACGGATTTACAACCCTAAAATCAGGGGTTCGATTCCCTGCGGTGGACTCAACAGATAGCTCTATGTCGCTTTGCTATAAGAAAATACACACATTTATCGTAGATCAGAAATGCAATACAAATTAAAATCTCAATCACGCTGCAAACACCATGTAAACAAAACTTTATAAGTACTTTACATAAACTGTTGAATAGTAAATTAACCAGCTGTTGAGCAACAAGCCAATAAAGTATTTGAGAAAGTTGGTAAAGTAAAAACAAAAATCTCACTCCCCTTCCTTCATCTTATGCAAATTTAGTTGCACATGATTGGATTACGCTACCTTTGATAGAAACGTTTTTATTAGTTTTACCTATAACTTTGGTAATAACAAGTAATAAAAATATTTTAAAATACTACTAAAGAACTAACAATACATTAGTAGCCATATTCTGTGATTACAAGTACACTCTGTGAGCTGACAAGTAACAAACCACCCTCATATTCTGGGCAGATGCACGATTGCTTATGGTAACACACTGCGTCATAAGCCTGCAGTTGTATCAGCTAGATCAAAAAACGTGGACTTTCTGGATTTGTTTTAGAGCAATGATCTAATCTAATAAGTTATTCTGATTTGTGCGTCTGACTAAAGGGTTGTGGGTTGAATAAAACAGTTCTGTCATAGCAGTCGGTGTCTAAAACGTGACGTTCCTGGGGGGCACAAAAACACTACCACTTTCGAAGTTTGGCTTTTCCCGAAGTCATATAAAACCAGTTCATGGGTCGCCAACTAGGCAACCCTGCTCTTGTCAATCAGTTCAAAATGAAAGACAAAAATAAACTTATATCACCAAATGGTTTAATAGTTCTAGGTTATTTCCATACTGATATATATAGATATATTTCCGTCTGATGGTTTCATAGTTCTCGGCTATTTCCATATACTGATATATTTACACCAATTGCTTTCATAGTTATAGATTAATTTTGTTTCATTACATTAAAGATGACCTCATATAAACTCACACTCGGCTGATATCTTTCAACAGCGAATTTTGAAAACATTCGTATTTTGCTTCATTCAAAATTTAAAAGTGATCCTGCAAAACAATAATAATGCTGAATAAATTATTTTGTAGAATTGTTTATAGATGGAGAAACACCCTTGTTTCAATTTGATAAAATATAAAACGTTTTGTTCACAAGGTTCGAACGTTTTGGTATAACTTATTCCCGCTTCAGCAAAACATTCGAACCTTGCATCTAATATTTTTCTGAATTTATTTGAACCTCGTACAGAGTTAGATGAAGCAGCTGTTCCTGAGTTAGCAGTGAAAGATTAAAGAGAAGGCAGCTAGCCAATATAACCCACCGCCAACTCTTGGGCTACTCTCTTTAGCTACGAAGAGTGGGATTGCTTAGGTCCTTATAAGGTACATACGGCTGAAAGAGCTAACATGTTAAATAATAAGGGTTCACATTGTCAAGTGTGTGAGATAATGAATGTACTAAATATCTAAGTGATTGTGATGGATAATTGGTGAACAATGTAAAATTCAGATCGGACCTTTCAGGCAGTTAAACTACTGTGTCTTAAGTGTTTCACTTTTCATCTTATATAACCCTGCAGTGTTTAAACAGTTTGTAATTATAGGTAGAACATTGGAATGATTACACAGTTTGTAGTTGTAAAACACTGGAGTGATTAAACAGTTTAAAACTACACAACACTAGGGTAATTAAACAGTTTGTAATTATAGAACACTGGAGCGATTAAACAGTTTGTATTTATATAAAACTGAAGTGACTACGCTGTGATGATGTTTATCAAACTAGCTAAACATGCTTGTACTCAATTATATTCAAACTAGCTAAACATGATTGTACTCAATTGTATTCAAACTAGCTAAACATGATTGTACTCAATTACATTCAAACTAGCTAAACATGCTTGTACTCAATTATATTCAAACTAGCTAAACATGATTGTACTCAATTATATTCAAACTAGCTAAACATGCTTGTACTCAATTGTATTCAAACTAGCTAAACATGATTGTACTCAATTGTATTCAAACTAGCTAAACATGATTGTACTCAATTACATTCAAACTGGCTAAACATGATTGTACTCAATTATATTCAAACTGGCTAAACATGCTTGTACTCAATTATATTCAAACTAGCTAAACATGATTGTACTCAATTACATTCAAACTAGCTAAACATGCTTGTACTCAATTGTATTCAAACTAGCTAAACATGATTGTACTCAATTATATTCAAACTAGCTAAACATGATTGTACTCAATTACATTCAAACTGGCTAAACATGATTGTACTCAATTACATTCAAACTAGCTAAACATGATTGTACTCAACTGTATTCAAACTAGCTAAACATGCTTGTACTCAATTACATTCAAACTAGCTAAACATGACTGTACTCAATTATATTCAAACTAGCTAAACATGCTTGTACTCAATTATATTCAAACTGGCTAAACATGCTTGTACTCAATTACATTCAAACTAGCTAAACATGCTTGTACTCAATTACATTCAAACTAGCTAAACATGATTGTACTCAATTGTATTCAAATTAACTAAACATGATTGTACTCAATTGTATTCAAACTGGCTAAACATGCTTGTACTCAATTATATTCAAACTAGCTAAACATGATTGTACTCAATTACATTCAAACTAGCTAAACATGCTTGTACTCAATTGTATTCAAACTAGCTAAACATGATTGTACTCAATTGTATTCAAACTAGCTAAACATGATTGTACTCAATTACATTCAAACTGGCTAAACATGCTTGTACTCAATTATATTCAAACTGGCTAAACATGCTTGTACTCAATTATATTCAAACTAGCTAAACATGATTGTACTCAATTGTATTCAAACTGGCTAAACATGATTGTACTCAATTGTATTCAAACTAGCTAAACATGCTTGTACTCAATTACATTCAAACTAGCTAAACATGATTGTACTCAATTACATTCAAACTAGCTAAACATGATTGTACTCAATTGTATTCAAACTAGCTAAACATGCTTGTACTCAATTACATTCAAACTAGCTAAACATGATTGTACTCAATTATATTCAAACTGGCTAAACATGATTGTACTCAATTACATTCAAACTGTCTAAACATGATTGTACTCAATTACATTCAAACTAGCTAAACATGATTGTACTCAATTGTATTCAAACTAGCTAAACATGCTTGTACTCAATTACATTCAAACTAGCTAAACATGATTGTACTCAATTATATTCAAACTAGCTAAACATGATTGTACTCAATTATATTCAAACTAGCTAAACATGATTGTACTCAATTATATTCAAACTGGCTAAACATGATTGTACTCAATTGTATTCAAACTGGCTAAACATGCTTGTACTCAATTATATTCAAACTAGCTAAACATGATTGTACTCAATTACATTCAAACTGGCTAAACATGCTTGTACTCAATTACATTCAAACTAGCTAAACATGATTGTACTCAATTGTATTCAAACTAGCTAAACATGCTTGTACTCAATTACATTCAAACTAGCTAAACATGACTGTACTCAATTATATTCAAACTAGCTAAAGATGCTTGTACTCAATTATATTCAAACTGGCTAAACATGCTTGTACTCAATTACATTCAAACTAGCTAAACATGATTGTACTCAATTGTATTCAAATTAACTAAACATGATTGTACTCAATTGTATTCAAACTGGCTAAACATGCTTGTACTCAATTGTATTCAAATTAACTAAACATGATTGTACTCAATTGTATTCAAACTGGCTAAACATGATTGAACTCAAGTATACTGTACGTTTTGTAGCATGCGATTATACAAAGTTTGTATTGTACACACAGAATCCCAGTTGATGTATTCCTACACACAACACTAACATTAGGAATTTCATTCCTTGTCGATAGTGCGCATTGGCTTAATATATAATTATTTGATAACATTTAACTGAAACTTAACAGAATTATAAACAATAACTTTAAATGTAAAATAAAAATTATATGAAACGTCAATAATGGGTAACAATGTGTGTCTGTTTCATTAAACAAACTACAGCAGTGAGTTAAGCCTATGTTTTAAAAACTTTCTTACACGTGTCACTGTCTCTTGGAAAGGGACATATTCCACATATTTTGCCTTAATGCTAATAAATGTGATCACAACGCCCTTGGACGTTTTTTTCTTCACGGATCTTACACATTGGATGAAACGGATTTATGAAAGACTTGTTTATTAACATTGAAGCTACATGTCTGTGACGTGTTCACTTCATATTGGCCAATAGTACTCAAAATACAATTTACTGCTTGTAATACGAGTTCTAAAATACCCATTTTACTCTTTATTGCTTCAAGTAATGTATCTGACTACTTACAGTAGGATATATCACCTTGCACACTGGGTTCTGTAACCAACAGACATTTGACTAGTTACAGTAGGATATATCACCTTGCACACTGGGTTCTGTAACCAACAGACATTTGACTAGTTACAGTAGGATAAATCACCTTGCACACTGGGTTCTGTAACCAACAGACATTTGACTAGTTGTAGTAGGCTATATCCCTTTCTTTGCACACTGAGCTCTTTATCCAAAAGACATCTAATTAGTTGTAACAGGACATATCGCTTTGTACACTGACCAAGCACGACCAAGCCACCAAGTTAGAAATAAAATGACCTTAAAACAGGTAACATTGAATGGAATATTATCCAAATAGGTACAGCATATATTTCTTCACCTTTCACTCAACTGATTTCCCATTATTTTGTACACTGACATTTATCGTTTTAATTTATTTTTTCAAAAGATTCAAGAACATGGTTATTTATCCGGTGATCTTTCGTTTCTTGTTTAACACAAAACACACATATGTGTTTGTTGTGAGACTTGGACATTCTGAACAACAACCAAAACAAATTAAACTTACAATACGAAAATGGATTTCTTTTTCAATCAAAGTAATTGAAACATATTTTACTTATTGTGACATTTTCTTAGTAACCATTCTATTGAGCACGTTCATTCCCGAACAAGGTATTAGTCACTGGTAATTCAATATTCATTCCGTGAGAGGGTGCTTTTTAGTTTACATGTTATTTCCAGTTTAAAAGCTTAGTCACTGTTGAATACAAACCTAGTATTTGTTTTTTTTCCGGAATGAATAGAAGGTCGCACGAATTTTTAGAGAAATACGCGTCTTTTGTTACCGGTTAAAGGTGGGTCGGACTTCAGGTGTAAACCGTATAGAAACAATGATTCACGAATATGTGAGGAAAACTCGTCTTGTCCATAATAATTCAAAAGTTTTTAATCATCTATTTTTGACAACTTTAAGAGATCTCCACCCGTCACTGTGCACGACCAAGCCAGCAAGTTACAAATAAAATGACCTAAGAACAGGTACACTGAATGGGTTATTATCCAGATAAGTACAGCATATATTTCTTCATTTGGTCAACTGATTTTCCAATTACATTTCAAATTTTATGGAAGATGAATCCATTATTTACTCAGGTTTATATTTCAAGTTTTTACATCATCAAAAAGTAACTAAGCAGTCACTTATCATTGTGAATACTTGATGTAAATAACACCAGTGTTTGCAGATTAAGTGTACTTGTCGACAATACCATGAACTTTAGTTATTACTAACACCATAAAATAATATGTTTACAATAATAATACTCGAACTGGTACAAAAATTACTGGATTTTTATATTTGATTTGAAAACAACAACAACAAAAACATCTACGTTATTCAATCAAATTATTAGTCTAATAATTTGAGGACCCTTCATCCAAAGTTGGCCCGGCATGTCCTGGTGGTTAAGGTACTCGACTCGTAATCCAATGGTCGCTGGTTTGAATCCCCGTCACACCAAACATGTCCGCCTTTTCACCCGTGGAAACGCTATAATGTTTCTGTCAATCCCACTATTCGTTGGTAAAATAGTAGCCCAAGAGTTGGCGGTGATGACTAGCTGCCTTCTATGGGACGATTAGCCCAGATAGCCCTCTTGTGACTTTGCCCGAAATTCGAAACAAATCACCCAAAACTATATAATCTTACTTTCTAATCCAATTGTACAATGGGATTTTTTTTATTCCTTTCTAATGGTGTAATAACAAAAAATTATACACTGCTACTATTTTTCCAGTAGTCATATCGGGGAAAGGATTACTTCAGTGATTAAAAAATATCTTTAAAATTCCCTCCGGCTTGTCCTAGAAATATTTAATAGTAAGTTAACAAAATTTATTTAATTACTTACCATTAAAAGTAAAGTATAGAAGAATCCTAATTCAATGAAGGATGTGGATTTTTCTCTTGAGACTGTAGCACAAGATAACAGTAGCAAAATTGCTCTGTATTTTGTTACATTACCAATGAATTCATGTTTCTATTAACTGATATTCAAAATCAGTTATTATTTATAACCTTTCTATGTTTGTTATGTCCCAGCCAGCCCGATTAGCTCTATATTGAACTAAACGGATTGTTGGTAAAGATACGATGAAACATTGAAATACAGATGGATAATTTTCTCCTTCTTGGAGAAGCCCTAACAGGCTGAGTGAAGAATGTGGAATAATATAATATAATATTAATGTGTTGTGACAAGTATAATTAATTATAACTGACTATTAAGGTGTTATTATGTTGTTTTTATTTGTTCCTCCAGTGTACATATTATTTGCGTCTTGTTGTTTATATTTAAAACTATTTGTATGTTGATCGTAGTTTTCAGTGTATTTGGACTATGAATTCGCGAATTTTATGGTTCGCGTTCGGTTGCTGGAAAAAACTCTCGCACTTTTTGAGTTTGGGGCGCGAAGTGACAAATATGTACACATAACAGTAATTTCAGAGTTATTAGTTGGCGTTGTAGATTAGCCGTCTGTCAGTTCAACTTAGGAACGTCGTCATCTGTCTTGTCTGCCAGTTGAACCAAAGGACGGTCAGGGTCGTCATCTGTCTTGTCTGCCAGTTGAACCAAAGGACGGTCAGGGTCGTCTTCTGTCTTGTCTGCCAGTTGAACTAAAAGATGGTCAGGGTTGTCATCTGTCTTGTCTGCCAGTTGAACCAAAGAACGGTCAGGGTCGTCATCTGTCTTGTCTGCCAGTTAAACCAAAGAACGGTCAGGGTCGTCATCTGTCTTGTCTGCCAGTTGAACCAAAGAACGGTCAGGGTCGTCATCTGTCTTTTGTGCCAGTTGAACCAAAGAACGGTCAGGGTTGTCATCTGTCTTGTCTGCCAGTTGAACCAAAGAACGGTCAGGGTCGTCATCTGTCTTTTGTGCCAGTTGAACCAAAGAACGGTCAGGGTCGTCATCTGTCTTGTCTGCCAGTTGAACCAAAGAACGGTCAGGCGCAGATAACCTGATGAGATTTACAAGAAATTTTTAAACCTGATGCATCATTTATGAATTCTATTTATATTTCATGCCTTCCTGTTCTTGCTTTAAAGTTTTAAATCGTTACGTATATGTTTTTACTATAAAAAATTCGAGCAAGTGGCCTAAATTGTGCTTGACGCTGTTATGCTTATAATCACGCTTCCAACTTGTTTCGTTACACGTGGATTTTCATACTTAAAGCTTTGATTATTTTAAGACGATTCTTTGATTTACAAAGAAATTTTTTTGTAATATTATTCATCATCAAATGGAGGTCTAGGAAACCAACTTAAATTATTATATGTTTTTTGTTTCACATATAAACGTGTGAATAAACCAGAAAAAGTACTGCTTTAAACAGTGACAGCAGAATGTTAAGAAAACACAAATTTCCCTTGGCAACATGCCACGAACACCTGCATGGTGAAATTGCCATAGGAAGTAAGATAAAAGAGACGACACCTGTTGGAGTAACACGAATAAATACGTGAGTATTAATTCGATCTCGATTACCACACCTGTCTAACTTTGATTTCGTTGGTTGGAGATGAGTGGTACATGAGAGTGGTTACCAGATAAGAAATAGCCGATTACGTGTAACGGAAAACACAAGTTTCAGCACAAAACAAACAAACAAATCGACTTACAGTAATTTGCAACAGGAACGATCCCTGAACTTACACTGAGTAGTGTATGTCTGTGGTAAACAACGACTTAAAAGTATAATAAAGTGATAAGTTAGATATTTGACTACTTTCTTCTTTTTATATATTTAAATATTTGCTTTGCTATTAGTAGACTGAATGGAACTGCTTCACTGGCCGACAGTTGGACTATGCAAACCTACATTAACTTAAAAAGTAAAGGGAAAAAACTGTCACATAAAAATGTCATAAGTTCACCTTAACAAGTTTCTAAAGTATTTGATTAAGAGTTTGATAAAATACGAGGATATTTTTAAATGATATTTGTTATATTTCTTTCCGTTACTCAGCATTAATTTTCATTTTAAGTTTCCTTTACCCTGACTCGGGAATTATGTATAATACAGAAACGTTTCCCACACCATTATACCATCTCCACTGTCTGAACAGTGCTAACAAGTTCAACTTGCTCAGTTAGCTTGCTTCCAATGTTTACTAAACTATCAGTAAACGAAAGATGGGTTGAACATGGGCTGTTAGTTTAGGTGTTCACCTACAAGCTCTATGTCGTGGGATCGAAACATGTCGGTAAACACGTTCGCTCTATGGCAGTGAGGGTTTTATAATGTACGATAAATCCCACTATTCGATGATAAAAAGTAGCCCAATAGATAACAGGATAGCGTTGACTAACTGTTTACCCTCTACTTAATCGTCTCTACATTAGGGTTAGTGTAGACATCCCTCTAGTAGCTTTGTGTTAAACTAAAACAAAACAAAGAAACAGTGAAAACACGACTCATCGTTACATGCCTCAATTCGTCCATCGGTTATGTTTTAATCAGTACTGGAGTCATTCATTTGTATATGAATTTCAGAAAATAAGTTTATAGGCTAGTAATCGCCTCCATATAAATTTTCTTTCATTACATCTACATGGAGGATTTGGAGGTAGTCCAATACTGATCAGTATGGAGGAGTTGAAGGTAGTTCAATACTGGTCATTATGGAGGAGTTGAAGGTAGTCCAATACTGGTCATTATGGAGGAGTTGAAGGTAGTCCAATACTGATCAGTATTCGTCTAATCTGTCAAATGTCCACACCATTAATAATCTTTGAAAGAATCTGGCACATTCTCATTTTAAGGTTTTGGTACCAATCCTAATCAGAGGGTCAGATTAGAACCAAATCTCCTCTGTGGCTCAGTGGTTAGGAACAAATCTCCTCAGCAGTCAGGACCAAATCTCTTCTCTGGCTCAGTGGTCAGAACCAAATCTCCCCTGTGGCTCAGCGATCAGGACCGAATCTCTTCTGTGACTCAGAGGTCAAGACCAAATCAATTCTGTGGCTCAGCAGTCAGGACCAAATCTCCTCTGTGGTTCAGGGGTCAGGACCAAATCTCCTCAGCAGTCAAGACTAAATCTCTTCTCTGGCTCAGCGGTCAGAACCAAATCTCCTCTGTGACTCAGTGGTCAAGACATAATCTTTTCTGTGGCTCAGCGGTCAGGACAAAATCTTCTCTGTGGCTCAGCGGTCAGGACCGAATCTCCTCTGTGGTTCAGCAGTCAGGACCAAATTTCCTCTGTGGTTCAGCAGTCAGGACCAAATCTCCTCTGTGGTTCAGCAGTCAGGACCAAATCTCCTCTGTGGTTCAGCAGTCAGGACCGAATCTCCTCTGTGGTTCAGCAGTCAGGACCAAATCTCCTCTGTGGTTCAGCAGTCAGGACCGAATCTCCTCTGTGGTTCAGCAGTCAGGACCAAATCTCCTCTGTGGCTCAGCGGTCAGGAGCAAATCTCCTCAGCAGTCAGGACGAAATTCCTGCACAAAGCTACACAATGGGCTATCTGTGCTCTGCCCACCACGGGTATCGAAACCCGGATTTTAGCGTGTAAGTTCGCAGACATACCGCTGAGCCACTGGGGGGCGCGCAAGTAAGCGAACAAAAGAGTTCAGAAAGTGTACAAGGAACGATAGTTTGTTTGTTTTGTTTTTGAATTTCGCACAAAGCTACTCGAGGGATATCTGTGCTAGTCGTCCCTAATTTAGCAGTGTAAGACTAGAGAGAAGGCAGCTAGTCATCACCACCCACCGCCAACTCAGAGGCTACTCTTTTACCAACAAATAGTGAGATTGACTGCCACATTATAACGCCCCCACGGCTGAAAGGGCGAGCATATTTGGCCCGACCGGGATGCGAACCCGCGACCCTCAGATTAGGAGTCGCCTGCCTTAACACACTTGGCCATGCCGGGCCCCGGGAACGATAGAAACGCCTGATTTGTGAGTGTTTGTTACGTAGGACATGTCAAAAGGATGTCGAAATAAACACAAACTGATACTATATCGCAAAGTTTAAAATATTTTTATCATACTCTTAAAAAATCACAATGAGTATCAGGTCAGTTCAGTAACAACATTTCTTATTAATAACCTTTCTTAAAATTTTAGGCCCTTATAAATCAGCTAAAACTGAAAAGGTGATAAAACTGAATATTGGAACGAATACTGTTTATTTAATAACAAAATTGAAATGTTAAGGTTATTATTATTCAACTAAATGTAGAATGAACGAATAAATGACATTCTTGGAATCAGTTACTTTGACTGAGTATTTCCACTGACAACGAGTAGGCTGATTTAGACACGATGAAAACCAGCGTGAAGAGCTCTTCACTATTTGACTGCTTAATCCTTACATATTATTGATGTATTCATGAACTGCGTGATGTTTACCTGTTGGTGATGTGTGTGTTAGATACATTTTATTTACTTATGTTTTATGTACACAAGTCAGAAATTCGTCAACTGTTTGTTTTTTTTTGTTTTAATTTCTCTTTGTGTTCATTTCTTAGTTGAATCAGAAGCCCTAAGATATCTTCTGTGTTAAGAGATCAGGCCCGGCACGGCCAGGTGGATTAAGGCGTTCGACTCGTAATCTGTCACACTAAATATGCTCGCCCTTTCAGCCGTGGTGGTGTTATAATGAAACCATCAATCGCAATATTCGTTGGTAAAAGAGTAGCCCAAGAGTTGGCGGCAGGTGGTGATGACGGGCTACCTTTCTTCTAGTCGTACACTGCAAAATTAAAGACAGCTAGCGCAAAGAACCCACGTGTAGCTTTGCGCGAAACTCGGAACAATCAATGAGAAATCAAAGCGCCATCTTATGACAGATGGTGTCGAGAAAACCCACTTATAGAGAAATATATATGGAAAAACGGCTCGTTTGGGTTGAGAAAATATTTTACATAGAAGAGCGAACAACGTTTCGACCGTTTTCGTTCATCGTTAGGTTCACAAAGAAACGTTGTTCTCTCTTCTATGTAAAATATTTTCTCAACCCAAACGAGCCGTTTTTGCATATATACATCTTATAACAGTTCTGTATTCTAACTAGTATTATATAATGAGATGGCGTTTAGAGAAATAGAAAAGTAAAATCACTCGGCATGTGCTGAATAGAAAGATAGATATAATTATTCAAATTATAGTTAAGTGTCTTACGCCATATTTGAAATACTTGAAAACTGACTGCATACGGTCAAATCTCCCACTGAGTCATGGACAGCTTCCAAACTGAAAAATCAGTAGATTGCTGTACTTATGTTTTTATTTTGATGAAAAACTAGGAAATTACTATAAACGTATCTTAATATCACTTTTATGTTTATTATACGCTTAGAATATATTTATGTGTATTATGTCATTACACACTCTCCTTAAATACGCAGTAAGAGTAAGATTTTTCTCGTCTCTTCCCACCCAATCTTACTATTTGGAAGGAAGCCACATTTTCGTTAAATTTGTCAGATAGCTTAGCAAACACTGTGGATAAAAACATGAAGTTAGGTTGACATGGATCGTATTAGTATAGTTTGATTTTAATATGTCTTTCACTCGTTGTTCTCTCTATTTTCTTGAGAAGTCTGGTGGGATAATTTCCCTTTAACGTAAATATTAACCCATTTGTATTGAAGCCAGAATGGAAGGATTTGTCTGACGTTTTAACACACAAGAATGATAATGTTGCTTGTATTGTCCACGAAATAACTGAAGTCAACTTAGTTAATGAGCGACGAAGGTGTTAATGTGTTAATTTTCTACGTTCGGCTAATGAATGCAGTTCATTAGTTTGCTATTCACTGACTCATGTTAGATCTCCCACAAAACTGTATTTAAAATAAAAATCAAGTGTTTGTCTATCCAAACGAAATATCATAATTTAAGGTGTTTATTTTGAATTACGCGCATAGCTAAACGAGGCCTATTTGTGCTAGTCATCACCACCTACCGCCAGCTCTTGGGCTTCTCTTTTACCAACGAATAGTGGGATTGACCGTCACATTATAACGCTCACACGGCTGAAAGGGGGAGCATGTTTGGTGTGACGGGGTTCTAACCCGCGACCCTCATATTACGAGTCGAGCGTCCTAACCACCTGGCCATGCTGGACTTCATATTTTAAAGCTGAATTAAGGTGACAGTATTTATCTGATCCCACGTAAATTTTATGAGAGTGAAATTACTGGAAACAGACATCGTTTGAATATTTACGTATAAAAATAAAACAAACTTCCCACATTTTCTATTATCATGGCATGAGAAGTGGTTTGGGTTTTTACTTTTCTACTTATATTTTTCTTGAGAATTCCTTTCGCTTCATTAAAAATAAATTATCTACGTCATTGATTGCCAACATCTGTTGACTGCCAAAGATAACATTTGCTTGCATTAAGTAGTCGACCAACCTGGAAGATGTAATTGAGTTTACTCGTGGCAGCCAAGGTAAACTTCCCACCTCACTTTATCCTATAAACAACAGAGAGTTCCTAAGTCAGGACTTGAGAATTTACTTGTTACACTCGTAACAAACAATAATTTCACAAATTATCCCGATTGACGCACGTTTTTAGTGTCCTGTCTAGGCATATGTGGTGTTTAAACACATGAAGGTTCAGATATCCGAGAAATAAAGTGTAAAGATATTCCATTTTAGTTCTTGGCCATGATTTTGATTATACATCAAGTTCAACTACTGATTATCTTCTGACGTTTATCATCGATAGTTCTTCCGTATTATTGGTTGTAAAAATAGAGAGTCGTTGCAAAACACAGAGTGAACTATATTTCTTCGCGACATGTAATAACAGTGTTTGCTCAGTTATGTGTAAATAACATTAAAACGATCAGAATGAAGTTTGAATTAAGTGTATCTTTTGACGCTTAAATATGTAAAATTCATTAATTTATTATAATCAGTTTTGTATAATTCATTATTTTATTATAATTAGTTTTGTATAATTCATTATTTTATTATAATTAGTTTTGTAAAATTCATTAATTTATTATAATCAGTTTTGTATAATTCATTATTTTGTTATAATTAGTTTTGTATCATTCATTATTTTATTATAATTAGTTTTGTATAATTCATTATTTCATTAGAATTAGTTTTGTATAATTCATTATTTTATTATAATTAGTTTTGTATAATTCATTATTTGATTATAATTAGTTTTTTATAATTCATTATTTTATTATAATCAGTTTTGTATAATTCGTAATTTTGTTATAATTAGTTTTGTATAATTCATTATTTCATTATAATTAGTTTTGTATCATTCATTATTTTATTATAATTAGCTTTGTATAATTCGTTATTTTGTTATAATTAGTTTTGTATAATTCATTATTTCATTAGAATTAGTTTTGTATAATTCATTATTTGATTATAATTAGTTTTGTATAATTCATTATTTTATTATAATCAGTTTTGTATAATTCGTTATTTTGTTATAATTAGTTTTGTATAATTCATTATTTCATTATAATTAGTTTTGTATCATTCATTATTTTATTATAATTAGCTTTGTATAATTCGTTATTTTGTTATAATTAGTTTTGTATAATTCATTATTTCATTAGAATTAGTTTTGTATAATTCATTATTTGATTATAATTAGTTTTGTATAATTCATTATTTTATTATAATCAGTTTTGTATAATTCGTAATGTTGTTATAATTAGTTTTGTATAATTCATTATTTTATTATAATTAGTTTTGTATTATTCATTATTTTATTATAATTAGCTTTGTATAATTCGTTATTTTGTTATAATTAGTTTTGTATAATTCATTATTTCATTAGAATTAGTTTTGTATAATTCATTATTTTATTATAATTAGTTTTGTATAATTCATTATTTTATTATAATTAGTTTTGTATAATTCATTATTTTATTATAATTAGTTTTGTATAATTCATTATTTTATTATAATCAGTTTTGTATAATTCGTAATTTTGTTATAATTAGTTTTGTATAATTCATTATTTTATTATAATTAGTTTTGTATTATTCATTATTTTATTATAATTAGCTTTGTATAATTCGTTATTTTGTTATAATTAGTTTTGTAAAATTCATTAATTTATTATAATCAGTTTTGTATAATTCATTATTTTGTTATAATTAGTTTTGTATAATTCGTAATTTTGTTATAATTAGTTTTGTATAATTCGTTTGTTATAATTAGTTTTGTATAATTCGTAATTTTATTATAATTAGTTTTGTATAATTCATTATTTTATTATAATTAGCTTTGTATAATTCGTTATTTTGTTATAATTAGTTTCGTATAATTCGTGTTTTTTGTTATAATTAGTTTTATATAATTCATTATTTTGTTATAATTAGTTTCTAGTAGACGTACTAAAGCATTATCGAATATTCCACATGGTCCCTTATCTACATAAATGGCTCTCATGAAATAATTTAAGATGTTGGAAATGTTTTACATCTATTAAAATATATTGTAAGTTTGAGATACGAGTGATATTTCCGTCCTTTGCTGGTACAGCGGTAAGTTTACAAATTTATAACCCTAAAATCTGCGGCTCAAATCCACTCAGTCTACACAGCAGATCGCCAGATGTGACTTTGTTATAAGAAAACGGACACACGTGTTATGTAAATATTTTGTAAACGACGGCATGTCGTGTTGTTTTTGGATTTTCATTTCTATTATCTATGTTTCCATATTTATATTATTGTTTCGAAGTTTAAACTAATATTTTGTTATTCATTTAGGGTAACATTTAGAATTTTCTTGAATTAAGTAGACCAATCATGTGTTTGTAAATGAAGTGCTGGTGACTTCGTGTCTAGACGTGTAGTCTCGTGCAAGAACGGACATGCGCGGATTGCTCTGGAGATCTGTAGAAAGTTCGCGGTTATTCGAGGGGTCTAGGCCTACAATATATAAACGGACGAGGATGCGAGAGAAAAATAGAGATTCAGACATCAGTTATTATTCGAAGAAAAGAGGAGAGTCAGACATTAGTTTTATTTCAAAAGAAGAGAGTCAGTTATTTGAGAAAGATTAAGTGTTTGCTGTGATTATTCAACTTGGATTTGTGACTGAAGTGAGATCTACGGAAGCTGTGATTTTATTTCGTCAATCTCTACGATTCATCTGAATTACTGCTTGTGCTGAGAGTCGGCGAATTTATTGAACTGTGAACTGTTTCTGAACTTCTTCATTTAAGCTTCGGAATTTCTTCGTGGGACCAAATTCACACCCTAGACTGGAATTTGAGACTTTCATTTTAGATCATTATATTAGATGCAGGCCAGTACCATTTTGTATTGTGATTAATTTTGAAGTTTGAAACTAGTATTATTTTGTTTTGTAATTAATTTCGAATGTTATAACTTAATATCTGTCACTGTTATTATGTAATTTATGTTATATCTGTTATATTTGTTAATAGTTTAGTGTAATAAATTATACAAGCTGTTATCTGCGTTTTTCTGTTGCGTTTAGTCTACGAAGAACATAAAACATAAAAAATACGTAACACACGTCAACTCGAAACCTTTTTATTTTGTAAAATAACACAACGGGTTATCTATATTCTGCGTACTACGGGTATCGAAACTCGTTTTCTAGCGCTGTGAGTCTCCAGACATGCCACTGTGACAGTGAGGGGCTTTACAGAGATGGATAAATGACAAGTATTGCACAATCTTTTTCTAAGACAAATTTTCTACGATAATGCACACACACCACCCATTCCTTAAAATTTCTTTTGTGTAACAAAACCAAACTTAAGTTATTGTGCAAAAAACTTGAAATGAAATCCTTTCAGTTGTTGATGGAATCTTTTGTGGGTCAGATTTCTCCTGAAAAGTATCTAGGCCCAAAACATTGTTAAATAAGTTTGAATGTGCATCATTTTCATCAACTACTTCTGATGTTTTTGTAAAGGAGTTAAAAAAGAGCCATAGCTTATCTTGACAAATAAGAAGATAATTATTTGAAATATCTGGGGTGTTTTTTGAAGGAAGTGAAACGTAGAAATCCTGATTTATATTTGTTTCTGTAACAAATACACTCAGTTTGCTTGTGTTTTAGTTGTAGAATATCAGCAACAATTTATTCAATTTATGAATTACATCTTTTGTCTTTAATGACAAGAGTGGACCATTCCTATAAGTGGCAGAACCAGTTCAGGTTTAAATTGGAACTGTAATGTACTATAAACTGATTAGAATTTTTAGAATTTTCATGTGGAACTACACACAGTCCATGTGCATGTACTCTTATAAGACTGATGGACGATATGGAGGAGAATTATCAACAGTACCCATTGCAAACTGTCAAGCTGTTCTTGTCGGACTGGACAGTAGAGTTTTTGATTGTCACTTTTATATTTCACTCACGGGTTCTAAGAGTGGAACAACAGGACGTGAGAAATGAGCTCGCGGATTCACTGTCCAGGATGCTAACGACTACGTCACATTCGGTTCGATTACGACTTTAGAATAAATAAAATATGTTTATTAAAACTAACTTTGACGAATTTCTACAAATGACTGACAAAGTAGTGTAGTTTGTGTGTTTATAACAATATTGGAGCTTTACCTCTTGTATCTATATGAGTGCGGGTACAAGCTATTATGTGGGATATAAAATATACCCCAAGATTTGGAGGTGACTGCAGTAATAGAACCCACACTGCGGTGGGGATACACCGTCTATCAGGCTTAACCTCCGTTTGCCAAATTCACATAAAGAACAGTTAAATATTGAAATAAAATAAAATATCCAAAGGAACAGAAATTTGGAGACCTAGATGTGGGTGCTCAAGCCAACAACGTCCCAATCTATATAAACCTTCACTGCCTGCAGACAGTTATGGAAAGGTGACTATTCTCCAAAGTAAAAAATAAAAATAAATAAAAAACATTAAATAATAATTATAAGGGACTTCCACTTGAAGGTAAGAAAGTCATATAAACTTACCTTCTGCATCAGCATTCTAACCCCCATTGTGACGGTAAATTAGCAGACCAATTATACTAATATAAAGGGCTCCAACCAGTCATCTAGGATAACTGGTATAACTCGAAATCATTAAGTCTACTGTATCTACCACTTAAGCGTTTATATGTGGTAAGGTGTTCATCTGCATAAAGTAGTGCCAAGCTATTTAAATGACGTATTTCACAACTAAAAATAGTTATAAAACGTTTAGTGAAATGTATTTAATTTTTATTTCAACATTAATAATAAAATATTGTTTTTCATTAAAATGTTTAGAAAATCTGAGTAATTTTGAAGTGAAAATGCTAATAACAGAAGGTTGTGGTGTATTACTAGTAAAAGAGAGTAAACCATATATTGACAAAGCAAGATATGTTCTTTTATGAAGAGTATTTATTTTGATAGCCTTATCAATTATTTTAATTTCTTAACTTAAGTAATGTGCTTCTATATTACATATTGAAGTATTTCCAATTTCTAATTCTACCAGATAAATAGCATTACGTAAGATTAAATACCTAAATATCTGTAAGTTAAAGTAAAAATATCTGGTCTTATTTAATTTTCGATAAACCTGTTCTCACAAAAATAAAGATATAAATTTCAAATGCAAATAGAACAGTTAACAAACAATTGGAACTCCTATTACTTGTTTAAAACCTGGTTATTGAAAAATATATATGGTTATTATAAATGCAGAAACTTAATGAATCTTTTCACGGTCTTGAAGTTAAACTTTTTTATTCTATTTTAACGAAAGAAAATCAGAACTGTGCTATTGATTGATTTATATCAAAAATTAAATATTTTAATGGAATTATGGAGTACATTATGGTAAAATGTTTAAATATTCTTTACTTGTTCACAGTTTCATATACATTCTAAAATGGGTCGATTATTTTAGATTTTCCAAAAAATATGTTTTTATTATTAACACTTATACTTTAATAGTCTAATAATTTTTTATTGAACTAAAAATAAATATACATATAATCGGAGATTTATGGAGTTTAAGAATAGCATATATAAAAGGTAAATCTATACAAGAATTTGGTTTAGGATATCATTTTTTATAATCTTCAATGAAATTACTAATTAATGTATATTTAGACTGGCTAAAAGTTTAAATGATTCTGTACTAATTAATAACCGCTATATATTTAAACTTGTTAATAAGTTTAAATGATTCTGTACTAATTACTAATTACTGTATATTTAGACTAGTTATTAAGTTTAAATAATTCTGTACTAATTACTAATTACTGTATATTTAGACTGGTTATTAAGTTTAAATGATTCTGTACTCTTGATTTCTTGCATCTGTTACGTATTTTTTATGTTTTAAGTTCTTCGTAGACTAAACGCAACAGAAAAACGCAGATAACAGCTTGTATAATTTATTACACTAAACTATTAACAAATATAACAGATATAACATGAATTATATAATAATAGTGACAGATATTAAGTTATAACATTCGAAATTAATTACAAAACAAAATAATATTAGTTTCAAACTTCAAAATAAATCACAACACAAAACGGTACTGGCCTGTATCTAATGTAATGATCTAAAATTACAGTCTCAAATTCCAGTCTAGGGTGTGAATTTGGTCCCACGAAGAAATTCCGAAACAGTTAACAGTTCAATGAAATCGCCGTCTCTCAGCTCAAGCAGTAATTAAGATGTATCGTAGAGATTGACGAAATAAAATCACAGCTTCCGTAGATCTAATTTCAATCACAAATCCAAGTTGAGTATTCACAGCAAACACTTAATCTTTCTCAAATAACTAACTCTCTTCTTTTGAAATGAAACTGGTGTCTGATTCTCACTCTTTGTCTTCGAATAAAACTAATGCCTGAATCTCTCTCCCTCGAATAAAACTGATGACTGATGACTGAATCTCTCTCTTGTCACCATCTTTTATACCGATAGGCCTATTTCTCGAACAATCTTGAAATTTCCATCAACTCCAGAGCGATCCACGCATATCCGTTCTTGCACGAGACTACACGTCTAGACAGGAAGTCACCAGCACTCATTTACAAACCTATAATTGGTCTACTTAATTCGAGAAAGTTCTAAAATGTTACCCTGAATGAATAACAAAATATTAGTTTAAACTTCGAAACAATAATATCAATATGGAAAAATGAATAATACAAATGAAAATTCAAACACAACACGACATGTTGTCGTTTACAAAATATTTACACATATACATAACACATCATAATTAATGCGTAAAACATTTTTTACAAATGAAACCAAAATTAAAATTTGTCTTATGAATGAAAACTGAAACGTATTATGTTTATAATTCTTGAATATTAATTTTTAACTGAAGACACGATAAATCTATTTCTTATGTTCTATACGAGATAATTTACATTTTATTGTTTTAGTTCATAGAACTTCCATTCCAGAAACTATCCTGGTGGATAAGATGTGATCGAGTTAAGTTTCAGAAAATATTCACTAATATTGTTTCAAACAGAGTTTGGAACATTTTGCTTAGCTCAGTTTCTGGACATTCTGTATTTAGATCATTTTTTAAAACATTTCACACAATATTTTATAAATACTAAGTTTCCAGTAACAATGTGTTTATAAATGTTTCAATAAATAAACTATTTTCACACTGTCATGAAACGTTATTAACTTCATCTACACTTGAATTAGTTATAAACTTCTATAATTATACGATATTTCGTATTTACAACTAACGGTAGGCTTTAACTTTTTATAGACTTATGAATAATATTAGTAATCTACATGACATTCAATACTTTGTATTTAAAATTAATAATGAAGAGTTACGTAAAATAAAATCAACCAAAATCAAAAATAAATACTGTGTTAAAGGAAATATAGTGTTAAAAGAAGCAAATCGAAACTTCTGATTTGTTATAAACACGAACAGTCGCCTTCAAAACCTAAGTACATTTTATATCCCATACTGTGGTCTGTATGCTGGGGATCCTTTAGTTAGTACAGCGTTTTCTATTTTTCTTTCGACTTGTCTTTGCTTATAACAAACTATAATTATGTATATAAATACACACACATGGAGAGTTGAATATGCTATATTAAAATGATTTTGTATATCCAAACCAGCAACTCACGTGAGAACTACAGTAGGTTTTCAGTGGAACAGAATATATTAAAAATTTATATTTTGGTTAAGTGATTCGTAGAGATTATGACGTCAGTGATCTCTGACGTAATGATAATTGCTGATGATTGGCTAAACAACATTTGGTTCATTTGCCTCTGGTTATAGTCTTTGCTAATCTTGCTTTTTACACTACACAATAGTTTCTATACATAATGACAAATGAATCCACTTCCGTTCCCTCCAGTTAAATGTATTTCATTGTCTATGTTTATTGCAGGAGTTATCAAAATATGTCTTCCTTTTGTTCTTGTTCGGGAACTTTAAATTATTGCAGGTTATGATCACAGGCCTCACTGAAAACTTTCTATAACTTTCTCGTTATAATATTAGATCCATATTTATTCACCTTGTTAATAATAACATTACAGGAGTTGAAATATCAAAAAACAACAAATAGCGCGATCCAATTATCTTTAGTAATGGTTATTTTTGTAATGGTTATTTTAGTAATGGTTATTTTTGTAATGATTATTTTAGTAATGGTTATTTTAGTAATGGTTATTTTTGTAATAGTTATTTTTGTAATGGTTATTTTTTGTAATGGTTATTTTTGTAATGGTTATTTTTATCAACTGTCTTTTAATATTAATTTCCCTACATGTATTTCGATAATGAAAAAAAAAGATCGTATGAAATCAGACAAACGTAAAATAAAGTTAATCATTGCTTGATGATAGACATATTTCTTTGTAATGGCATTACCCACAATAATTAAACAAAACTGAGTTCAGGAATCCTTTGTAATGACATGGTTTGTTTGTTTTTGACTTTCGCATAAAGCTACACGAGGGCTATCTGCGCTAGTCGTACCTAATTTATCAGTGTAAGACTAGAGGGACGGCAGCTAGTTATAACCACCCACCGCCAATTTTTGGGCTACTCTTTTACCAACGAATAGTGGAATTGACTGTACATTATAACGTTCTCACGGCTGAAAGGTCGAACATGTTTGGTGCGACGGAGATTCGAACCCGCAACCCTCAGATTACGAGTCGAACGCCTTAATACACCTGACCGTGCCTGGCCTGTAATGTGATTACCCACAATAGCAATAACAATAATCCATTAATTCGTCTTTTTAAAATCAAATGGCTGTTTATATACTCAGCCATGACATAAACCTGATCGTTAACTATTAACCGTTGTTTATGTACTCAGCCATGACATAAACCTGATCGTAAACCGTTGTTTATGTACTCAGCCATGACCTAAACCTAATCGTTAACGATTAACCAAGTATCTATTTATATATATATATAAATTACTGATTAATAATTAGACTTAGATGATCGTATGGCTACTAAACATAATTGTTCCACCGGTGTGAAAGCGTTATTTGTACTAACTTCAAAGCTAAAGTCCCGGGCTCCATTCTCACAGCGGACATAACAGATAGTTCAATGCGTCTTTGCTCTGAAAACAAACAAGTGATAATTTTCTACGTTATTTGTTGTTATAAGTCGTTGAAGGTTAATACATATTTGATATTGAATTTCCAGTGGTTCTTTTTTGCGATTCATTATCTTTCACTTTACATTTCAGGCCAGGCATGGCCAGATGGGTTAAGGTGATCGATTTAATCTGAGGGTTGGGGATTTGAATCCCCGTCGCACCAAACATGCTCGCCCTTTCAGTCGTAGGGGCGTTATAATGTGACGGTCAATCCCATTATTCGTTGGTAAAAGAGTAGTCCAAGAGTTGGCGGTGGGTGGTGATAACTAGCCGCCTTCCCTCTAGTCTTACACTGCTAAGTTAGAAACGGGTAGCACAGATAGCACTCGAGTAGCTTTGTGCGAAATTCAAAACAAACAAAAAAACACTTTACATTTTGACATATATGGCGTGGAAATATTTTTATGATGCACTCTAGTGTGATATTTATGGATAAATAAAACTCTTATTTGTTTGAAATGTATTATTACTTAATGTTAAAATTACTTAACTTTCTTAAAGAGAGCCAAGTAGTTAATGAGGGACGAGGCAGGAGTATTGATTCAACTCAACTTATTCATGTTCGTCAAGGAAGCGTAACTTTTATCACTGCTATCATTACCATGTCATTTGTCGTTTTATAATTAGTTACCAAATGATTTCTCATGTTTATGGTAATTGAGTTAGTGTTTCTTAGATTTTAAAATACCGATTATTACAACTTTAATGTTTTAATCCAACAACACTTGTTGTACATTAGACCGCATTAATTAGTTATTTATACGTTATTCAGTATTAGATATTTCCAGTCTGATCACGTACGATGTTTTGTCACAATTGTTCCTTATTTCAAACTAGAGGACAATCAGACAACAACATCCATTGTTAACACCTTTGCACTTAACCGAATACTGGGTAACCTTTGTATTGCGCCTATAGTTTTATTTAAAAAGCCTGGTCAATAATATGCTATGAGCTCGAACCTTGGGCTTTCCAACATATAATAAAGCATGGTAATCATCGGAGCTTAAGACAAATATAATAAATATGTTTGGTAAAACAAACCTTATGACTTATTTGTAAAATGTTAAATTTGCTTCAGAATGTTTGGGCAAAGCTCCACAATGGCTGTACCACATGTGGTAAGTTTTCTTTGTTGTTTTGGAATTTTGCGCAAAGCTACTCGAGGGCTAGCCGTCCCTAATTTAGCAGTGTAAGACTAGAGGAAAGGCAGCTCTTGGGCTACTCTTTTACCAACGAAAAGTGGGATTGACCGTCACATTATAACGCCACCACGGCTAGGAGAGCGAGCATGTTTGGCGAGACGCGAGCGCGAACCCGCGACCCTCAGATTACGAAGCGCACGCCTTAACGCGCTAGGCTACGGCGGGCCCCATGTAGTATGTAAATGAAACATATTTCCTTCTCTCTAGTTTACCATAATAGTTACCAAGTTTTTGTAAGCGCACCGAGAAACTCTAGTGATAAAAGTATCTGAAGTCATTTTACCCTAACTGGTTTTGGTTCTGTGTCATTCACAGGCTTCAACTGTACTTTCTAGTGACAAGGATGTTTTTTTTAGATTATACCGACTGTGTAGAAGTAAATATCGATATTTTCCACAGCTGGTGAAATGATTGCCTGAAGTTGAAAGTTCAGTATTTTAAAAGGAATGACCAACATTCATATGGATGACGTAAGAAAGTGATAACATTGTAGTTTGGTTTATATAAGTTTATGTTTTCTCATTATGGAAAAATTCCCTGGCGCATATTTCCAGTAAAGGTGTCGCCTTTTCCGTACATTCACCCTGTATTCAGTTCATAAATAAATATTGTCTCAGTCTGTTGCATCTTTTGATTTTTTCTTCAAACTTATATGGATATGTTACAGCCTAAATACACCAAAATCTCTGGAATAAAATTTCACACACGCACGTTTACGCATTAACCATATGATGTTTTTTGTGGAGAAATCACGCTCTAATTTTTCAATTAGTTTTTGTAGTTTTAAACTAAAATGTTGTACAAAATTATAGTTTGTATCAAATGGAATACTTTCTAAATATTTAACATAGTTTTTTTTACCTCTAATACCCGGACGAAAGCAGTAAAACTAAAATCATATTTGAAATATGTATACACGAGTGAACCGTAAAAACAACCACAAGTGAACTTAAAGTAGCTAGTAGAACATATAAATTTCATTACTTTGATCTCGACATGATATATTTATGTAACAGTTTGAAAAGTTGATGTCGCGTGGCAAAATGTTCCTTCAAAAGTAATTTTGGCTAAATGCCAATATTGAAAAAAAAGGATATTTTTAGGAAGAAGTTATTTAAAAAGTAGCACGAAAATATCATTTTTATTTATTACCTTAGAATGGTCGATGTAAATCTAAATATTATTACAGCAGTTTCTCGTCCTTGTTCAGGATTTCTGTAAAAAATTCAATAGAATATGAGACTTTGTAAGGCACTTGTAGAATATGCACTTGAAGAGATTGGTGGGGATATGTTTATAATGACAACTCTGCCTTTGATTCTGAGGTGACCAATAACTCTTTCATTGATGACGATGGGTTTTGGTTTGTTTTGGATTTCGCGCAAATTTGCACTAGGTCTATCTGCGTTAGCCGTCCATAATTTAGTAGTTTAAGACTATAGGGAAGGAAGATGGACATCATCACCCACCGCCAACCCGTGGGCCAACGAATAGTAGGATTGAGAATCACATTATAACGCCTCCACAACTGAAAGGGCGAGCATGTTTAGTGTGACGGAGATTCAAACCTGCGACCTTCGGATTGCGTGTCGAGTACCTTGATCACCCGGCAGTGTCGGGCCCGATGATAGGTATCAAGCCAACTGGAATTATATCATTTTCTACAGAAAGCGATCAGTTCTTCAGTACATTAAGGAACATTGTTTATCGGCGTATATATCACAGTTAGAGTTAAAATGTAGAGATGTCGTGATTAAAAATAATAGTGCAGAACAAAGTTTGACTGGCACATAAAGCACCTATATAAAAATCCTTAAAAGACCTAAAACCAGTCCATGACCACCATATAGGTTTTCAGACAATGCATAAGGATCGTGCAACAACATTGAAAGATCAAATGTTTAAGTTAAGAGGCAGCCAAACTTGATTCTTGGACTTCAAAAGGGAAATTGAATTGGGACAAGAAAAGTTAATAAAGAAGCTGGAAATAATCCTGTAAGTTTTCAACATGCTGTAACACATCTTTATAATAAATTTGGACAATTCTACTGATTTGATCTTCACTTCAGATCACCGTGAATTTCAATGTGAGTCATCAACAATACTTTTTGAAGGCAGGAAAAGGTACTTATGTACCAAAAGTTGTCAGAACATTTGTGTCTTATTCAAATACAATGTGATATACTATAACTGAGTTAGGAATGGGATATGGTGAGGTTTCTTGTGTCTGAAGGAACAAGATGGGTTGCTTGGTTTTCGTGTGAGGAAAACTCTCTTCCATGGAACGAATACAATGCTTATTTACATCATATCTTTAAAGTTACCTGTGGCTCTTACAGTAAATTATTTAAACATCTTCTGTGCTCCGACAGATTAGTCTTCTTTATTTTTATATGTTTCTTGGAATAAGCAGATTGGACTTATGGTGTGAATATATGTTTCTTGAAATAAGCAGATTGGACTTATGGTGTGAATATATATTTCTTGAAATAAGCAGATTGGACTTATGGTGTGAATATATATTTCTTGAAGTAAGCAGACTGGATTTATGGTGTGAATATATGTTTCTTGGAATAAGCAGATTGCACTTATGGTGTGAATATATATTTCTTGAAATAAGGAGATTGGACTTATGGTGTGAATATATATTTCTTGAAATAAGCAGATTGGACTTATGGTGTGAATATATATTTCTTGAAATAAGCAGACTGGATTTATGGTGTGAATATATGATTCTAGGAATAAGAAGACTGGACTTATGGTGTGAATATATGATTCTTGGAATAAGCAGATTGGACTTATGGTGTGAATATATAATTCTAGGAATAAGCAGACTGGACTTATGGTGTGCATATATGCTTCTTGGAATAAGCAGATTGGACTTATGGTGTGAATAAATGATTCTAGGAATAAGCAGATTGGACTTATGGTGTGAATATATGATTCTAGGAATAAGCAGACTGGACTTAGGGTATGAATATATGATTCTTGGAATAAGCAGATTGGACTTATGGTGTGAATATATGATTCTAGGAATAAGCAGACTGGACTTATGGTGTGAATATATGCTTTTTGGAATAAGCAGATTGGACTTATGGTGTAAATATATGCTTTTTGGAATAAGCAGATTGGACTTATGGTGTAAATATATGCTTCTTGGAATAAGCATATTGGAATTATGGTGTGAATATTTGCTACTTGGAATAAGCAGATTGGACTTATGGTGTGAATATATGATTCTAGAAATAAGAAAACTGGACTTATGGTGTAAATATATGCTTCTTGGAATAAGCAGATTGGACTTATGGTGTGAATATATGATTCTAGGAATAAGTAGATTGGACTTATGGTGTGAATACATGATTCTAGAAATAAGCAGACTGGACTTATGGTGTGAATATATGATTCTAAAAATAAGCAATATTTTTTCAAGCCAAACCAGCCGTTTTTGCATACATATTTCTCTACAAGTGGGTTTTCTCGACGTCACTAAAGACTGGACTTATGGTGTGAATAATAGACCATAATGCATCGCTGTGGTCTCTGAGAAATTTCGGTCAATTTGGCAGCACTTATTTCTTTCACCAGTTGATGTAGTTTGTATAAATATATCTGTTAATGTAGTTTGTATAAATATATCTGTTAATGTCGTTTGTATAAATATATCTGTTGATGTAGTTTGTATAAATATATCTGTTGATGTAGTTTGTATAAATATATCTGTTGATGTAGTTTGTATAAATATATCTGTTGATGTAATTTGTATAAATATATCTATTAATGTAGTTTATATAAATATATCTGTTGATGTAGTTTGTATAAATATATCAGTTAATGTAGTTTGTATAAATATATCTGTTCATATAGTTTGTATAAATATATCTGTTGATGTAGTTTGTATAAATATATCTGTTGATGTAGTTTGTATAAATATATCTGTTGATGTAGTTTATATAAATCTATCTGTTAATGTAGTTTGTATAAATATATCTGTTAATGTAGTTTGTATAAATATATCTGTTGATGTAGTTTGTATAAATATATCTGTTGATGTAGTTTGTATAAATATATCAGTTAATGTAGTTTGTATAAATATATCTGTTAATGTAGTTTGTATAAATATATCTGTTAATGTAGTTTGTACAAATATATCTGTTGATGTAGTTTGTATAAATATATCAGTTAATGTAGTTTGTATAAATATATCTGTTAATGTAGTTTGTATAAATATATCTGTTAATGTAGTTTGTACAAATATATCTGTTAATGTAGTTTGTATAAATATATCTATTGATGTAGTTTGTATAAATATATCTGTTAATGTAGTTTGTATAAATATATCTGTTAATGTCGTTTGTATAAATATATCTGTTGATGTAGTTTGTATAAATATATCTGTTGATGTAGTTTGTATAAATATATCTGTTGATGTAGTTTGTATAAATATATCTATTAATGTAGTTTATATAAATATATCTGTTGATGTAGTTTGTATAAATATATCAGTTAATGTAGTTTGTATAAATATATCTGTTCATATAGTTTGTATAAATATATCTGTTGATGTAGTTTGTATAAATATATCTGTTGATGTAGTTTATATAAATATATCTGTTAATGTAGTTTGTATAAATATATCTGTTAATGTAGTTTGTATAAATATATCTGTTGATGTAGTTTGTACAAATATATCTGTTGATGTAGTTTGTATAAATATATCAGTTAATGTAGTTTGTATAAATATATCTGTTAATGTAGTTTGTATAAATATATCTGTTAATGTAGTTTGTACAAATATATCTATTGATGTAGTTTGTATAAATATATCAGTTAATGTAGTTTGTATAAATATATCTGTTAATGTAGTTTGTATAAATATATCTGTTAATGTAGTTTGTACAAATATATCTGTTAATGTAGTTTGTATAAATATATCTATTGATGTAGTTTGTATAAATATATCTGTTCATATAGTTTGTATAAATATATCTGTTGATGTAGTTTGTATAAATATATCAGTTAATGTAGTTTGTATAAATATATCTGTTAATGTAGTTTGTATAAATATATCTGTTAATGTAGTTTGTACAAATATATCTGTTAATGTAGTTTGTATAAATATATCTGTTGATGTAGTTTGTATAAATATATCTGTTGATGTAGTTTGTATAAATATATCTGTTAATGTAGTTCGTATAAATATATCTGTTGATGAGATTTGTATAAATATATCTGTTGATGTAGTTTACATAAATATATCTGTTGATGTAGTTTGTTTAAATATATCTGTTAATGTAGTTTGTATAATTATATCTGTTGATGAGATTTGTATAAATATATCTGTTGATGTAGTTTACATAAATATATCTGTTGATGTAGTTTGTATAAATATATCTGTTAATGTAGTTTGTACAAATATATCTGTTAATGTAGTTTGTATAAATATATCTGTTGATGTAGTTTGTATAAATATATCTGTTGATGTAGTTTGTATAAATATATCTGTTAATGTAGTTCGTATAAATATATCTGTTGATGAGATTTGTATAAATATATCTGTTGATGTAGTTTACATAAATATATCTGTTGATGTAGTTTGTTTAAATATATCTGTTAATGTAGTTTGTATAATTATATCTTTTGATGAGATTTGTATAAATATATCTGTTGATGTAGTTTACATAAATATATCTGTTGATGTAGTTTGTTTAAATATATCTGTTAATGTAGTTTGTATAATTATATCTGTTAATGTAGTTTGTATCAATATATCTGTTGATGAGATTTGTATAAATATATCTGTTGATGAGATTTGTATAAATATATCTGTTAATGTAGTTTGTATAAATATATCTGTTAATGTAGTTTGTATAAATATATCTGTTGATGAGATTTGTATAAATATATCTGTTGATGTAGTTTGTATAAATATATCTGTTGATGTAGTTTGTATAAATATATCTGTTGATGAGATTTGTATAAATATATCTGTTGATGTAGTTTATATAAATATATCTGTTGATGTAGTTTGTATAAATATATCTGTTGATGAGATTTGTATAAATATATCTGTTGATGAGATTTCGACATAAATACAATAATTGTACAGAATTCTTCTTATTCATGTTTGAAAATATGATCTAATATACATGATTATCATTAGGACTTCTTACTGGAAACCATATATTGTTTAATGCATGAAATCGGAGTTTCTACTGTACTGTTGAAGAACCTATGGAAGTGAGGGAGACTTTTGTTAATTAGATATAACTTGATAATATATCCAAAGTTACTGAGCCTTTCAATTTCTTGTTGTTTTATTAAGTGATTTACTTGGTAACTAGTAACTAACATGAAACAGTCTGCTTACAATGTCCATTGTGAGTACAAACAATATTAGTGTTTTGTACAATGAAATTTTTGATACACATTTTTACAATTAGGAACCTTCATATATAGATGAATGTAATACTATAACCTGAGATGGCCGTATTGGTTGTCAAAAACCCATTATTCTGTCGTGGGAGAGTGAGTTAGTGCAAAGAAACACCGTGCATCTGTTTATTTTGTGTAAGAACATGTGAAAATTAACTGTGAATAGCCAATCGCATCAATTGTTTAAACCAAACTAATGTGTGGTTTGCAACAGAAACATACATATAACGACTATCCATGTTACAGTTTTATTGATAATTGAAGAATACAAAACATTTGGTGTTTCGATTTTACTTTACTGAGTAAAATAATTGTTATGTAAAGCCTACTAGATTTATTGTTTTGTTCTCTTCGAAAAACATTTTATTGTCCGGTTTTACAGATGTATGAACTTTGGTATTTCACGTTGAAGATGAAAACCATAATTTTTCCAAGTGTATAAACCGTTTTACCCCTATTAGTAATTTCTTTAGCTGTGAAGTATTTACTTATTTTTCTCACTGATTGTTCTGATTTTATGGCTTTTTTTTTCCTGGTATTTAAGGCCAAATATTATTTTAAATATTTAAAAAGTTTTTATACGGCATAAATAATATTCTGTAGAAAGTTTTACGAAAATAACCTATAAGAATTAATTTAACCTAGATCAGACTGGAATATTCAGTTTGCACCACAAAAACCACCAGATTTCACCACCAAACTATGTTTACTTACCGTACATACATGCCATATTTGCTTACCATGTTTACTTATCAATTTACTTGCCATGTTTATTTGCTTTTTAGTAAAATGGAGATTTTACTGTATAAGCTTAACACTAAAAGTTCCTTACTTTAGGACCAAGCTTCAGTCCTGGATTTCACGCATAAACAGTGACGGTGACAGCTAGTTCTCTTGTCTAACGAAACGGTTAACCCACATAGAGTTATGGATTGGTGACTTCATATGTTATATAGATGTACCACAAACAATAAATACTACAGTAGTGAGTGTCCGGTGGTTGCAGTTTTTACAAATATACACGTCAAACCATGCTGTTCTTGTGAAGGAAACAGAAGTTAAGGTATGTTTCTGATTATGTCTTCTGTTGGAAAGTGTGGGTACAAATATACGTCACTTGGTCTTTAGTTGTTTTATGTTTATTAAGATACGTACGAAATATTTATTGTTCGCACAAAGCTACCAGAGGGCTATCTGTGCTAGCCGTCCCTAATTTAGCAGTGTAAGACTAGATGGAAGGCAGCTAGTCATCACCACCGCCAACTCTTGGGCTACACTTTTACCAACGAATAGTGGGATTGATAGTCACATTATAACTCCCCCACGGCTGGGAGAGCAAGTATGTTTGGCGCGTCGCGGGCGCGAACTCGCCAACCCTCGGATTACGAGTCGCGCGCCTTACGCGCTTGGCCATGCCAGGCCATGAAATATTTAATAATAATTTTATGTACTGATTTTCAAATAATTAGAAAGAGTAAGTATATATTGTGTGTTTCATGTGAATCTAAACCTTTTCTCTTCTGGTGATAAAATGTGTGTCAAATTATATCAATTCTGTTGTAAAATATGTACTCAACTTATCTTAACATAATATATATATACAATAGTATTAAAATAGACAATGACTCTAGCTACAATAGTGTTAAAACAAACACTGACTCAATTTGCAATAGTGTTAAAACAGACATTAACTCAAGCTAAATTAGTATTGAAAACACTGAGTAAGACTATAATAATGTTAAAACAAACACCAACTTAAGCTACAATGGTATGAAAACAAACACTGACTAAAGCTACAAGAGTATTAAAACAGACAGTGACTCAAGCTATGATAATATTAAAGCTGACACTGATTTAAGCTGCGATAGTATTAGAATAAACACTGATTCAATCTACAATATTATTAAAACAAACGATGACTCAAGCTACAATAGTGTTAAAACAGACATTGACTTAAGCTACAAGTTTAAAAAGAACTGACTCAAGCTGCAATAGTGTTAAAAAGACAGTGGCTCAAACTGCAGAAGTACTAAAACAGGCACTGACTCAAACTAAAAAAGTATTCAAACATTCACTGGCTCAAACTGCAGAAGTACTAAAACAGGCACTGACTCAAACTAAATAAATATTCAAACATTCACTGGCTCAAACTACAGAAGTACTAAAATAGGCACTGACTCAAACTAAATAAATATTCAAACATTCACTGGTTCAAACTTCAGAAGTACTAAAACAGGCACTGACTCAAACTAAAAAGTATTCAAGCATTCACTGGCTCAAACTACATAAATAGTAAAACAAGATGATACCTTAAGCTACCTATTTATTCTGTTTATAAGGTCTTTAAATTCATTATTTAGCAACGAAAATTACTTTATGCATGTGTAAAGAAATAAAAAGTAATATCGAATACTATGAACTAAATAATGTATAATAATATAAATAATAATTTTGGTGGATTGCCATAATTTTACTTGTATTTCTAAGGTAACTTATGGTCAGATCACCATTATTATAACAACATTTACTGATTTTATATGGCAGGATTTATGTTGGAGCTGTCAACTCCTGCTGATTATTGTTACAATTATGCTATCGGTGAATTATTCTTTGTTGTTTTTGTACAGTTACTTTACTTTATTCATTTAATTATTACTCTGTGTTCGAATGCATTACGGATTATTACGGATCGCTACAAGAATACTGAGATGACAGTGTTTACTCCATGTCGTTAACATGCTAAGTCCTACTCACATCTTACTTATGATTTGTGCCTCTAGCACTTCCGAACTACTTTTTTGGATTTAGAATACTATTTACTAGCCTTTTTCACTTCCTTCCACAACCGTATCTACATCTACACATGCTAAGTCCTACTCACATCTTACTTATGATTTGTGCCTCTAGCACTTCCGAACTACTTTTTTGGATTTAGAATACTATTTACTAGCCTTTTTCACTTCCTTCCACAACCGTATCTACATCTACACATGCTAAGTCCTACTCACATCTTACTTATGATTTGTGCCTCTAGCACTTCCGAACTACTTTTTTGGATTTAGAATACTATTTACTAGCCTTTTTCACTTCCTTCCACAACCGTATCTACATCTACACATGCTAAGTCCTACTCACATCTTACTTATGATTTGTGCCTCTAGCACTTCCGAACTACTTTTTTGGATTTAGAATACTATTTACTAGCTGTTTTCACTTCCTTCCACAACCGTATCTACATCTACACATGTTAAGTCGCATCACTGACCTTTGTTGATACACTATATCATATTCTTCCAGTTACTATTGTTTTACTTCCGTTAATTTAGTTTCTAATTCAACCATTCAGTTCCAGTCATAAGTACCTGTAGATACAACCTCAGACCCTCAGCTTTCTGTGTTTCATATTTCTAATATGAACCCTAAATCCTTCTCCATTTACTTGAAAGTAACAAAATATTGCCTCAAGCTGATCTATAGTAGTTGTGTTTGGTGTCACTGACCCCTGTACATGTACACTTCATTTTATTCTATATTGTTCAATTATCCTTTGCAGTAACCATTCATATCTTTATCCTGAATGGTATTAATTATGTTACTAAGGCACTGCCTAAACTGAGAAGTAGGCGATCTGTTTTGGTCTCTATGTGGTTTTTATTACCATATGGGAACCAAAATATCTGGCACGTGTAGATGTAACGTGAAAATCTTTATTATTTTCTACATCCAATCTTTTTTTTTCACAAATATGCAATAACCTGAACACTTCTTAGCGATATTACCCATGACTGCACATTTATGAACACTTCTTAACTACATTACCCATGACTGCATATTTCTAAACACTTCTTAACGATATTACCATGAATGCATATTTCTGAGCACTTCTTAACGATATTACCCATGACTGCATATTTCTGAACACTTCTTAACAATATTACCCATGACTGCATATTTCTGAACACTTCTTAACGATATTAACCATGACTGCATATTTCTAAACACTTCTTAACGACATTACCCATGACTTCATATTTCTGAACACTTCTTAACGACATCGCCCATGACTGCATATTTCTGAACACTTCTTAACGACATTACCCATGACTGCATATTTCTGAAAGATATTTTTCTTAAATTTTCATAAAAAGCAAAATTATCTGTGAACTATTTTCATCAGGTATTTTCACTGTGATCATTAGGTATTGGATTGGTTCGTGTGGCTATATTCAGTTACGTTCATCTTCCATACAAGATTCATTCTGTTCCTCACATCATTTGTTTTTCATTACAATTTATTTTATATCCAGGATTGTTCCTCTGATTATATGTTATTTCTGGAGTGCAAATATTACATGTCTTTTCCTAATTTCTAGATTCCAACAGCATGTGTTGGATATTATGGTAATTGCTCTTGGAAACTATTTGAGCCAATGTTAGGTTTGACCACTGGTTTAAAGGCAGATAGAATGACATTAATTCCAGTACAACTTGCACTGACCAGTTTCATGGAAAACCAAAGTCTAAAATATATTGGTATGTTTCTCTGAGAACTCCATTTTACACTACGTTTCATTACAAATTACCATGTTAAAAGAAGACAATCCTTCTTTTTCATAAAGACAGTAAAACACCAACCAACGATAATATGTTTATTTGTTTTTGAATTTTGCACAAAGCTACCAGGCATAAGTTCCTGACCCAGTGGATCAAAAGTAACATGGTCATTTGTGTTTGTAGGTTGCAATGTATTTGTGACATAAGATGACCAACTTGTTAAACAATGATCATGCTCTACCAAAGATACGTGGGAACATGGATTCAATAAAAACATTATTATGCCAATTGAGGTTGCAAGCACAAAAATATATTGGATACTGTAGAAAGGAGCTAGACAATTATTGGATACTGTAGAAAGGAGCTATACAGTTATTGAATACTGTAGAAACGAGTTAGACAATTATTGGATACTGTAGAAAGGAGCTATACAGTTATTGGATACTGTAGAAAGGAGCTATACAGTTATTGGATACTGTAGAAACGAGTTAGACAATTATTGGATACTGTAGAAACGAGCTATACAGTTATTGAATACTGTAGAAACGAGTTTTAGACAATTATTGGATACTGTAGAAAGGAGCTATACAGTTATTGGATACTGTAGAAACGAGTTAGACAATTATTGGATACTGTAGAAAGGAGCTATACAGCTATTGGATATTGTAGAAACGAGTTAGACAAATATTGGATACTGTAGAAAGGAGCTATACAGTTACTGGATACTGTAGAAAGGAGCTAGACAATTATTGGATACTGTAGAAAGGAGCTATATAATTATTGGATACTGTAGAAAGGAGCTATACAGTTATTGGATACTGTAGAAAGGAGCTATACAGTTATTGGATACTGTAGAAACGAGTTAGACAATTATTGGATACTGTAGAAAGGAGCTATACAATTATTGGATACTGTAGAAACGAGTTAGACAATTATTGTATACTGTAGAAAGGAGCTATACAGCTATTGGATACTGTAGAAAGGAGCTATACAGTTATTGGATACTGTAGAAACGAGCTAGACAATTCTTAGAAAGTGCTTTGTCATTTATAATACAATTTCCAGAAATAAAGAAGGTGCACGATGTTCCTTTATTGATTTTAGACAATTAAACATCGTAATTCACACGGATTGTTTTCTTTACTGCAAACAAATGCATCTTTGGATATTTTGTACGGTTTCCATTGAGTCAGTACTTTGGATTTGGAACCTGCAAATTGAAAACTTGAACTGGATGGTGAAACCTGACTCAAGACTGTTTTCAGCACATGAAATATTTTACATGAATTGTGCGTCTTGCTATTTGGTTTGTGTAATTTACCAGCCAGTTCGGAGCAGTTAAAGAATCTTGCATTGACGGGACAGAAATGGATAAACGTCTGGTTTACATTGTAAAAGTTTTGATTCTTTGTTGTACTTTTGCGCATGAGAACCTGAAAATTGTATTCTAGAACATACATAGAATTTGTTTAAAATTAAAATCACAAAAGTTTCACTCGTGCAAAATGAGATCGATTTTCCGTGAAACTGCAGAAAGTAATGGTGTCTCAACGGACTTTCCTAAGATGTTTGTGTTGAGAGATTAATCAATGGTAAAACATGAAGCATACAGTTTTCTTTGTTGTGTATCTTGGAGACTCTACGGACTTTTCTAAGATGTTTGTGTTGAGAGATTAATTGTTTGGAATTTTGCACAAAGCTACTCGAGGGCTATCTGTGCTAGCCGTCCCGAATTTAGCAGTGTAAGACTAGAGGGAAGGCAGCTAGTCATCACCACCCACCGCCAACTCTTGGGCTACTCTTTTACCAACAAATAGTGGGATTGACCGTAACATTATACACCCCCACGGCTGGGAGGGCGAATATGTTTAGCGCGACTCGGGCGCGAACCCGCGACCCTCGGATTACGAGTCGCACGCCTTACGCGCTTGGCCATGCCAGGCCTTGAGAGATTAACCAATGGTAAAACATGCGGTATACAGTCTCCTTAGTTATGTATCCCATTCTCAATTATTAATGGCCACCTTTTCAAAAATTGCGGTACCGTGTAAACTTTTACAAGAGTGGAAGTGTACTTTCGATGGTACAAGAGGTAAAACTAGGTATTCAGATCACTAATGATCGGTTTAGAGGATGAGTTAGTACTGACCCATTCATACCAAGGCAGTAGGCTGCTATCGAATACAAACGCCACTAATATTGGAGTCAAAACTTTATTACAGTTGCGTGAAAGAATAGAATGTAAAATCATGTATGCTCGTCTCGCATGGCTCTCAAACACAATTAAAGAAAGAACAGCTTGCAGAAAATCTATAATCTAAGAGAACTATGCTCTATTGAAGTGGCCAGTATACTTTAAAATTCCGAGAAAATGGTAGAATCTTACATAAAACCTTGAAAGAATATGAGTTCCTAATAGTTCATGATCTGGGACTTGAAATGGAAATTGAGACAGTCTATCATACCAGGTGGTAAGACTATGTTTGATCATAGAATTTCGTGACTCTGGATGCCGTGTACGAATTAAAACTATAGTTTTATCCATGGTGCTCAACTTGAAGTAGAAGACTCCATGATTGAAGGATGGTGACGTCATTGATATTCAATTTAATTAATTAATTAATAATCAACTGAAGTTCCCATCCAGGCATAGGAATAATCTTGTTTATAAGAAACACATCTCTACAGTGGCGAATATAATAACCTTCAGAGCTTTTCAAACAAAATCTTTAGAAACTTTAGAACATGAAGACCGTAAAGTACAAAGATGTAACTAAAATTTTCTCATGACCAAGCATGTCCAAGTTGGTCAAGATGTAACCAAAATTATGCTAATGGCCCACCATGACCATCGCAAAATTAAATTGCGAAAGCAGATTGTTGTATCTCATCTGCAGAAAATATTCCTGAACATTGTTGATCTGCTTCCCAGAGATGGCCAAAAATCATCAGTAGACATTCGTCACTGTTGATTACTTCATTAAGTGGACAGAAGCTTATTAATGGTATAGACGGTAGCTGATTTGTTAGCCATGAACTGGACAGCACATGTTGAAGCACAAAAAGAAAACTGCAAAAATCAGGGGTTGACTTCAATAGCCAACTGTTAACTGAGTTGTGTAAAGTGCTAAGTAGAGTAATATAGACAAACAAAAGGATGCTTCAAACGTTTTTCTAATTAACTGACCCACTTGATAAGCAAAAACGAGTCTTATCTGATAGTTTATGTGGAACCAGATGAAAAGACTCTGGAACAGGAAGGATTTATCTGGACTTTAAGATATTGCCACTAATGTAACTGACACAGAAGTTGTCACTGAATCTATTTCTTTTTTATTGTACTTTCTCTGAGCTGATGATGGCTTGACATCACTATGGCATAGAGAACAAGGGTAGACAAGGGCTATTTCATAACGTGAAATTCTGGAAATTCCTGGATATTTCCAAGGTTCTTCTCTTGCAGTTTGTCACCCATTACAAAGAAACACGTAGGAAACTGTTCTCATATGGTTGATACTAATGTATACACTTTAACGAAATTACGAGATGAAACTGTTACTATTTCTTTATGTTTACAAATATGCTAGTTTTTAGTATTCTGACTTCTTTTCTATCATCATGAACAACCAGCCTCATCTTTCTCCGTTTCCAGTTTATAATTGGAAAGCTCAGAGAAGTTTACTTCTTAGAGTTTTATTTGAGTACAAGTTTGAAAAAATAAGTTAGCCCTCAAGAAGATTGTACTAGACTTCAAACCTCCTGAGAAATTATAAAAAAATCATATTCCTATCTTTTGTTGTTGTAGAATCTCCAGTAGACCTGTTAATATCAATACTTATAGAAATAGATGTGTCACAACGTTTAGCAGAACTAGAGAAAGATGAAGTTTCGAATTATCTTCAAATCTAAAGGATGCTACGCAGTATTATAAATGGCAAATTTTTTCCCAGTTACCAGCAACATCTACTACTCCAGATATGGAAGATAAAAGTGGTTTATTTAATAGTTAGTCATCCAATAATTTCACTACTTCTTATTACTGTAGGAACGGGATGTTGGATGTCGAAAAACTGACCATGAATACCAGAATACCCAAAATGTGTTTCATACTTTTATAAGTTGTTAGACAAAAGAAACATTCACACACAGTTTCAGAACAAAATAATAAAAATAAGTAAAAAAGACGAATTTGAAAAAGGAGAGTATTTGTACAGTTGTGTAAGGACTCTGTAGAAACTCTTGAAATCTTAAGCTGTTTTGTCAATAAAGGAGTTAACGAAGACCAGCGATGTGGTGAAGACCATTTGTAACACTGAAAAAGTAAACAGTGTCAACAGTGGATATTTTCCTAACGATAAAATCAGTAAATTAAAAAAAAGAGTAGAGAACCAATTGGAATACACATATATTGGTGTTATTTGTTGATTATATGCTTAAATAAAAGTAACTTTTATATTTATAAAATGTATACGTTAAAAAGATGAGTACAGAGCATATACCAGTAGTGGTAAAATAATGTAAACATTAAGCCGCGTGGCAATTTATATTCAGCTGGTATTTAAATATAAAAATCATTTTATATTCAGCTGGTATTTAAATATATAAATCATTTTATATTCAGCTGGTATTTAAAAATATAAATCATTTTATATTCAGCTGGTATTTAAAAATATAAATCATTTTATATTCAGCTGGTATTTAAAAATATAAATCATTTTATATTCAGCTGGTATTTAAAAATATAAATCATTTTATATTCAGCTGGTATTTAAAAATATAAATCATTTTATATTCAGCTGGTATTTAAAAATATAAATCATTTTATATTCAGCTAGTATTTAAAAATATAAATCATTTTATATTCAGCTGGTATTTAAAAATATAAATCATTTTATATTCAGCTGGTATTTAAAAATATAAATCATTTTATATTCAGCTGGTATTTAAAAATATAAATCATTTTATATTCAGCTGGTATTTAAAAATATAAATCATTTTATATTCAGCTAGTATTTAAAAATATAAATCATTTTATATTCAGCTGGTATTTAAAAATATAAATCATTTTATATTCAGCTGGTATTTAAAAATATAAATCATTTTATATTCAGCTGGTATTTAAAAATATAAATCATTTTATATTCAGCTAGTATTTAAAAATATAAATCATTTTATATTCAGCTGGTATTTAAAAATATAAATCATTTTATATTCAGCTGGTATTTAAAAATATAAATCATTTTATATTCAGCTGGTATTTAAAAATATAAATCATTTTATATTCAGCTGGTATTTAAAAATATAAATCATTTTATATTCAGCTGGTATTTAAAAATATAAATCATTTTATATTCAGCTGGTATTTAAAAATATAAATCATTTTATATTCAGCTAGTATTTAAAAATATAAATCATTTATATTCAGCTGGTATTTAAAAATATAAATCATTTTATATTCAGCTAGTATTTAAAAATATAAATCATTTTATATTCAGCTGGTATTTAAAAATATAAATCATTTTATATTCAGCTAGTATTTAAAAATATAAATCATTTTATATTCAGCTGGTATTTAAAAATATAAATCATTTGCGCCTGAACAAAATAAGACTTTTCTTTTCCTCCTGATTTTTATTCTTGTTATCTGGATAAACATTTTCAACAGTAACATGTTTCAAACACAGTAAGTTTGGAAACCCCTGATTTAGATTTCAGTTTACGTTGCTGTGTTTTGTAAAAGTCTACACGGTTTACACGATACATAACCAAGGAAAGTGTATACTTCATGTTTTACCATTGATTAATCTCTCAACACAAACATCTTAGAAAAGTCCGTAGAGACTCCAAGATACATAACCAAGGAGACTGTAAAATTTATGTTTTACCATTGATTAATCTCTCAACACAAACATCTTAAAAAAGTCCGTAGAGACACCATTACTTTCTGCAGTTTCACGGAAAATCGACCTCATTTTGCACGAGTGAAACTTTTGTGATTTTAATTTTAAACAAACTCTATGTATGTTCTAGAATACAATTTTCAGGTTCTCATGCGCAAAAGTACAACAAAGAATCAAAACTTTTACAATGTAAACCAGACGTTTATCCATTTCTGTCCCGTCAATGCAAGATTCTTTAACTGCTCCGAACTGGCTGGTAAATTACACAAACCAAATAGCAAGATGCACAATTCATGTAAAATATTTCATGTGCTGAAAACAGTCTTGAGTCAGGTTTCATCATCCAGTTCAAGTTTTCAATTTGCAGGTTCCAAATCCAAACTACTGACTTTCAATTTGCAGGTTCCAAATCCAAACTACTAACTCAATGGAAACCGCACAAAATATCCAAAAATGCATCTGTTTCAAGTAAAGAAAAAAATCCGTGTGAATTACGATGTTTAATTGTCTAAAATCAATAAATGAGCATCGTGCACCTTCTTTATTTCTGGAAATTGTATTATAAATGACAAAGCACTTTCTAAGAATTGTCTAGCTCGTTTCTACAGTATCCAATAATTGTCTAGCTCGTTTCTACAGTATCCAATAATTGTCTAGCTCCTTTCTACAGTATCCAATATATTTTCGTGCTTGCAACCTCAATTGGCATAATAATGTTTTTATTGAATCCATGTTCCCACGTATCTTTGGTAGAGCATGATCATTGTTTAACAAGTTGGTCATCTTATGTCACAAATACATTGCAACCTTCAAACACAAATGACCATGTTACTTTTGATCCACTGGGTCAGGAACTTATGCCTAGTCTTCAGGTAATGATCTCATGTGTGTTGATATGTTTGATTTTCGTCATGGTGTAATGGATATCGCCCTACTGCTACTGATAGTGTTAGTTCATACCACTTTGCTGCCTATAATCAATGAAGCATCCAGCAGAAGAGCTGGTTCTCTAGAATTACAAAGTAATGCTGGAATTATTTTCATTCTACGGGCGACACCTCCTAGACAGAGCCACATATGTGCCTCTCTTCTAATGTTTAGTCTATTACCATTTGCCAGAACAGAATCAGTGAAAAATCAAATAAATTTCACTATTTTCAAGCCCTTTCATTGAGCCTACGAACATAATTATAAAATACTGATTTTATTTTGAAGACAACGTGAGACCAAAGAGGGTGACACAGATGTGTTTGTGTCTCGAAACTAGTTTTCCAATATCATGATTTCTGACAGGAAAACTGACCGACAACTTCTTCCTGACCTCGAAATTTTGATTTCCCTAAGGTATACAGGAGGAAGTCAAAATGTTATTTATCTTAAACTGACCTTGGAAGGTATTGAAACTTGGCAAGCTTTAAATAAAGCAACCTTCAACGACTTTTCTTTTCTGTGTAGTCATTTGTTTTAAATAAAATTCTTGTTGACTTCCAATCGTTTTGATGGCCAGAACATCTTATATAAAGATAAATGGCCTACACATATCCTCACAGAGTAAACTGAAGATCCTCATATTGAGTGGTCTTGATTTTATAAAATTAACTATTCTTATTACACCACCCAATATCTCTTTTTAAGTCTTCTGGCATTCGTTTCATTACAAGTGCATGACGATGAAGACAACAGTGGATATTCTCGATGTCAGGGTTTTTCATTTTTATAAGTGCCACTGCGCCTGAAAATTTTCCAATCATAGCTGCAGCCCCATCAGTGCAAATACTTGAGCAAAGCTGCCATTGGATCTCACGTTATTCAATAAATAAATTAATCAATTTAAATATTTCTTCTTCTGTTGTTTGAGTAGGCAAATTAGCATGTCTTCTTCAAAACTAGCTTCGTGAATATAGTGAACAAACACGAGGAACATCGCATAACCTGCTACATCTATTGTATCATCCATCTGAAGCAAAAACGTTGGACTCGCTTTTAGTCGCCTTATTAACTCAGTTAGGCAAGTTCCTGATGCATCTCTGATTCTTCGATAAACCGAGTGTCAGAAAGGGACACAGAATTAACGTTTTTAAGATTTTTCTCATCCCTCATAAACTCTACCAAATCTTTTACACGTGGTTTTATCAAATATGCAACTGTATGAGCTTCACCTGTTTATGCAATACGGTAATTAAAACGATATGAACCAATAAGAGCACCTTTGTTGTCCTCATGGACAAACGAACGAAATGTAACTTTCCTTGCATTAAAGTGAAAACACTTTCTTTTGAAATATTCGGAAGTTGGATTTTTTAATTGGGAGTATTTGGTTTCTAGATGCCATTTTAACTAAGCTGGATGCAAATAACTGTGACTCAACATTGTTCCACATTCAACACAAAACCCATTGGGTCCATCTTCATTACCTGTCCATGTTAAATAAAACTTTCATCATACTTTATTTTATTTCTTGTTTCGTGACTTCTTGCATCAATCTGTGTTGAAGTGTTTGCACACTATTATTTACCTCAGCCTCTCTCTAGGTGTATTTTATGTATTATTTACCTCAGCCTCTCTCTACGTGTATTTTATGTATTATTTACCTCAGCCTCTCTCTACGTGTATTTTATGTATTATTTACCTCAGCCTCTCTCTACGTGTATTTTATGTATTATTTACCTCAGCCTCTCTCTATGTGTATTTTATGTATTATTTACCTCAGCCTCTCTCTAGGTGTATTTTATGTATTATTTACTTTAACCTCTCTCTACGTGTATTTTATGTGTTATTTACCTTAGCCTCTCTCTTGGTGTATTTTATGTATTATTTACCTCAGCCTCTCTCTAGGTGTATTTTATGTATTATTTACCTCAGCCTCTCTCTACGTGTATTTTATGTATTATTTACCTTAGCCTCTCTCTACGTGTATTTTATGTATTACTTACCTTACCTCTCTAGGTGTATTTTTGACACAGATTTTGCCTTTTTCGACATTATTTAGTTTCTTTAACAGTTACACGAAGACTGTATAGGTTCTTCTACCATCTTGTGACATAACTAAACATCTCAACTATGACTGGATTATATACGTATAAATATCTTATTGTTTATAACAGTACCATCCGAAATATGACTGGACAATATACCTATAAACATATTACTGTTTATAACAGTACCATCTGGACTATGACTGGACAATATACCTATAAACATATTACTGTTTATAACAGTACCATCTGGACTATGACTGGACAATATACCTATAAACATATTACTGTTTATAACAGTACCATCTGGACTATGACTGGACAATATACCTATAAACATATTACTGTTTATAACAGTACCATCTGGACTATGACTGGACAATATACCTATAAACATTTTACTGTTTATAACAGTACCATCTGGACTATGACTGGACAATATACCAATAAACATATTACTGTTTATAACAGTACCATCTGGACTATGACTGGACAATATACCTATAAACATTTTACTGTTTATAACAGTACCATCTGGACTATGACTGGACAATATACCTATAAACATTTTACTGTTTATAACAGTACCATCTGGACTATGGACATTGAACTGCACTTCTATTTGTAGTTAGTTTTGAAGTAAGGAACCACATAGTTATTAATACTATGAGTAAATAATACAACTTTATTATTTGCATAGCTTGTTGTGGGCTTTGAAAGTGGAGGTAAAATCAGAGGGTGTCACAAAAGTAATTATATCCTACTATTATATCCTACAATTATATCCTACTATTATATCCTACAATTATATCCAACAATTATATCCAACAATTATATCCTACTATGTTCTCTAAGTTCCCACGATATCTGAAACAGCGCGACTGTCATAGAATATTATTGTCCTGAGTTACGCGTCATCGATTTAGCAAAGTTTTACAATTTTGATATAAACAATAATTATGTCGTGTTAATACAAGGAAGAATGTATTAAATAAAACCAGTGAATGTTTATTTTCAGGTTGGCCGATTCTCCATTTCTAGTCCATTGCAGTAAAAAAAGATGGTTGCACCCATAGAAATAACACCCATCTACGTGTTCTATAATTCTCTGTTATTCACAACAGACACCGGCAATTCCAGATGATAAAGAAAAATCAAAAGCAACTTCGTCTAGGTTTTATCTTTAGGTCAAGGTTGCAGATGCAACAAACAAGCTCAGTTGCCAAAAACCACTATAAAACAGTAGAAACCAGTAAAAACCATTAGAAACCAATAGAAACCACTGAAAACTAATAGAAACCAATAGAAATTACAAGAAACTAGTAGAAACCAATAGAAACCAGTAGAAACCACTAGAAAACAGTAGAAACCACTAGAAATCACAAGATACCAGAACAGTAAAAACCGCTAAAAACTACTAGAAACCAGTAGAAACAACAAGAAACCAGTAGAAACCACTAAAGACCGTTAAAACCAATAAAAACCGCTACAAACCACTAGAAACTAGTAGAAACAACCAGAAACCACTAGAAATCACGAAAAACCAGTAGAAACCACTAAAAACCGCTAAAACCCCTTAGAAACCATTGTTTAGATGTTTTGTTTGATCATAAGCTGTTCCATTTTATTAATGTCCCTACTAGAATAACTTCGACCTCTTCAACTTGTATTGATCATGCTATTATACCCTTTGAGGCTCGGAGGTTTTTTAGATCTTTTGTTTTGGATTCTGCAATTACGGACCATTTTCCACTTCTGGTCAGTTACTCTTCTAGTTATTGTGGTCCAACTTCTTCTTTGTCTTCACGTACTCAAATTATAATCACTTGGTTGCTGATAAGTTTGAACTTTTTGATGTTTCTTATTTAGATATTAATTCTCCTATTGATTTATCTTATCAGAGATTTGTCTCTTTTATTCAATTGGTGATTAGTCAATCAAGCACTTTAATTACTTCTAAGAAATATAGGAAGCTAAAACCTTGGATTACAAATGAAATACTTGGTTTAATAAAAAAACGTGATAGGTTAGCAAACAGATCTCGAAAAATCCTTTAAATCTGTCTTTAAAGCAGAAGTATAAGAAGTTTCTAAATCTTGTAGTTACGAAGATTCGAAGTCAGAAGATTTATTACTTTTCTTTTCAGTTTTCTAAAAGTAGTAATTTAAGACAAAAATAGTCTTTGGTTAATGATTTGACTGGTTCTAAAATCAAACAAAGCATTTTGCCTTCCTTACCTGATTTACCTATGGTTTTTAATGACTATTTTATTAATTGTTGTGCCACTTCCTTACCTGATTTACCTATGGTTTTTAATGACTATTTTATTAATTGTTGTGCCACTTAGTTTCCTGATACTAGTATAAGTTTAAATTCTTTTAGCTATGTAAATTCAAGCTGTATGTTTCTATATCCGCCTTCTGTCACTGAAATTCGGTCTTATATTCTTTTACTTAAGGATTGTTGTCCTGGATGGGATGGTATCAGGTCTGCTTTTGTTAAGAAACATGTTGATTTTTTCTCTGTTTTCTTGGCAAATTTAATTGAAATTTCTTTTATTCAGGGCAAATTTCCAAATTTACTAAAGCTTGTTACTGTCATTCCGATATTTAAAGGTGGTGATAGGGAAAATGTTGAAAATTATAGGCCTATTTCTTTGTTATGTACCTTTTCAAAACTTTTTGAATCTGCCATGAAAACTAGGCTTATGGCTTTTTTAACAAAACATAATTTTCTTCATACAATGCAATTTGGTTTCCGTTGTGGTAAAAGTACTGAGCAAGCAATTTGTGTGCTTGTCTCCCATATTGTCCAAACAATGGATCAACAGATGTGCCCTTTAGTTATTTTCTTTGATTTGAAAAAAGTATTTGATTCTGTTTCTCATACTCTTTTACTTGCTAAGCTTGAGCACTGTGGAATTAGGGGTGTTGTTTTAGATTGGTTTCGTTCTTATTTGTTAAATAGAAGGCAGTTTGTTAGGATTAAGGAAAACGAATCTTCGGAGGCTTTTGTTAAATTTGGTGTTCCTCAAGGTTCGATTCTTGGGCCGATACTTTTTTGATTTATATAAATGATATTTTCTCTTTGCCTCTGAAAGGTAGGCTTATTGGTTATGCTGATGATCTAGCATTGATTTACTCAAATTCTGATTCTGAAAATGTAAGTGATGCTGAGTCTGATTTGGGAATCCTTCGGAAGTGGTTTGATGCAAATTTCCTTATTGTCAATGCAAAGAAAACTTTCTGTATGAGATTTGGATTTACCAAACGATATTTTAATTTGAATTATCTTAAATATCATGAGTTTAATTGTTCCAAAAGAAATTGTAACTGCCCATGTTTTCATTTTGTTAATTCTTTTAAGTATCTCGGTGTAATTTTAGATTCTCGGTTAGCCTGGGCCGAGCATATTTTGAGTCTTACTAAGAAGCTGCAGTTCATTAGTTTATACTTACGAGAGTTTAAACATTATTTACCTATACATTTTTTAAGTATTGTTCTTAACAGTTTATTCCAATTTGTGTTACAATATTGTTTGATTGTTTGGGGTGGTGCATACAAATCTCACTTGCTTCGGATAAAAAATTTGCATTCTAAAGTTATTTATAATATTTTCCGTGATAAAAATTGTATAATTAATTTTAAAATTTTGTCTTTTCAACAATTGTATAAGTATAAACTTGGTTGTTTTTGTTTAAAAAATTTAAATAATTTTCCTAAAAAACAAATTGATTACACTGCGCGATCTTCTCTTTGCTCAAGTTTTGAAATTCCTAATACAAAATATACATTTATGTTTCATCAATTTCCTTTAATTTCTAAACACTTAATTAATTTTTTACCCTCCTATATAATTTGTGAACCAAATTTGGTTAAAAATAAGAAACAATTGAAAAAATGGCTTTTGTTCTCAGATATGTACAAAGATTTTTCTTTCTTACTTTAAGTATTTTTATATTGTGTTATTTGTTTTCTCATGCTTTTGGATTTTTGAATTTTTGAATCTTTCTTTTTACGAGCAATTTGCTCCTTAGAAAGATTTTTTTCTTAATTTATTGTTTCGAGTTGGAAAATAAATTATTATTATTATTATAAATCGCCTGAAACCACTAGAAACTGCGATAAACCATTAAAAACTGCCAGAAACCACTAAAAACCAGTAGAAACCACTAGAAACTGCGATAAACCATTAAAAACTGCCAGAAACCACTAAAAACCAGTAGAAACCACTAGAAACTGCGATAAACCATTAAAAACTGCCAGAAACCACTAAAAACCAGTAGAAACCACTAGAAACTGCGATAAACCATTAAAAACTGCCAGAAACCACTAAAAACCAGTAGAAACAACTAGAAACCATTAGAAATCGCTAGAAACCAGTAGAAATCACAAGAAACCACTAAAAACCGCTAAAAATGACTAGAAAACAGTAGAAACTGTAAAAAACACTAAAATCAATTTAAACCGCTAGAAATCACTAGAAACCAGTAGAAACTACTAAAAACCACAAGAAACCAGTAAAAACCACTAAAAAACCAGTAAAAATCGCTAGGAACCACTAGAAACCGCTGGAAACCACTAGAAACTGCGAGAAATCGGTAGAAACCGCTAAAAACCACTATAAACCAGTAGAAACTACTAAAACCGCTAGAAACCAGTATAAATCACTAGAAACTAGTAGTAACCGATAGAAACCAATAGAAACAAGTAGAAACCAGTATAAACGACTAGAAACCATTAAAAACCGCTAAAAATTACTAGAAACCAGTAGAAACCACTAGAAATCACTAAAAACCACTAGAAACCGCTAGAAATCAGTAAAAACCATTATTAACTAGTAGAAACCACTAGAAACAGCTAAAAACATACTAGAAACCAGTAAAAACCCCTAAAAACCGCTTAAAACCACTAGTAACCAGTAGAAATCACTAGAATCCAGTAGAAACTACTATAAATCACTAGAAACCAGTAGAAACCACTAAAAACTGCTAGAAACCCCTAAAAAGCACTAGAAACTAGTAGAAACCGTTAGAAACCTCTAGAAATCACAGGAAACCAATAGAAACCAGTAGAATTTAGTTAAAACCATTATAAACAAGGAGACACCACAAGAAACGAGTATAAACCAGTAAAAAGTAATATAAATAACTAAAAATCGCTAAAAAACACTAGAAACCAGTAGAATCCACTAGAAACCTCTAGAAACCATTAGAAACCGCTGGTAACCACTAGAAACCGCTAGAAACCAGTATAAACCACTTGATACCGCCTGACAAAGTCTGGCATTTCCGGTTTTTCTCTCTCTTTTTCTTGTCAATTGCAGGATGTTGTCCATCACCTATATTATAATCACAAGTGAAGATATTCCACGTCTTTCTTGATTAATTGATGTAATCTCTGCTGTAGAATTTTGTTTCGTCAGGTAAATAATGAAACACAATGTGTGCAGTTAAATAAGATAAAACATGGTTAACTACATATTTTTTAACGTGTACGTGATTCAAAAGAATTATATAAAGCAAAGTTAAACAAAATATACCTTAATTTTACTGTTGATGTAGATACAAGATTTTAATGTTAAAAAGAGTATCAATCGAATTCTATACGACTTGCCCTGCGTGGCCAGGTGATTAGGGCACTCAACTCTTTATCCGACGTTCGCGGGTTCGAATCTCCGTCACATCAAATATACTCACCCTGTCAGCTGTGGGGGCGCTATAAAGTATCGATCAGTCTTACTATTCATTGGTAAAAAAGTAGCACAAAAGTTGACGGTGGGTGGCGTTGACTAGTTGCCTTCCCTCTTGTCTTATACTGCTAAATTAGGACAGCTAACGCAGATAGCCCTCAAGTAACTTTGTGCGAAGATCAGAATAAACTTCCGGCAATTTAGAGCCGTCTCTGTCATTATCTGCTTGGTCATCATGGCGAACAGGAAACAACTATCCAGAGATTTAAAAAACCGAATTATTGTAAAATACAAGTCTCGTGTGTCTCTTTCCGGTGTTACTACACAACTTAATGTGCCGAAATCTACTGTTAAAAGCATAATTGCCAAGTTTAAGCTCACAGATCAACTGCTAACTTCCCTCGTTCAGGACGCCCCACCAAAATTCCAGAGAGAACCAAGAGGAAGGTTCTTAGAGAAGTTAGTAGGAACCCTCGTTTAACACGTAATGACATACAGAAACTGGTAAGGGAAACTGGGGTTAAAGTAAGCACCTGTACAGTTACGAACATGTTACACTCTTCTGGGTTCAAAGCATGCCGTCCTCATAGAACTCCATATTTAAAGCCTGTTCATTTAGAAGCACGATTGAGGTATGCTGGAAAGCATGTAGATAAACTCTTTACCAATTGGAAGAGTATTCTTTGGTCAGACAAGATTAAAATCGAACTTTTCGGCCACAATGATGTTCGCTATATTTTTCGTAAGAAGGGGGAACAAAATCTTCCAAAGAACACTTCCCCCTACAGTTAAACATGGAGGTGGCTCGAACATACTAAGAGGTTCTTTCAGCTCATCTGGTGTAAGCAGCCTTTATCACGTCAACGGAATCATGAAAAAAAGAAGAGTACGTTGATATATTAGGCATTTATATCAAAAATGATGCTTGAAACTTGCGGCTTGGGCGTCATTGGATCTTCCAGTACGACAATGACCCTAAGTACACATCAAAGTATGTGCAATCCTGGTTGCAGAGGAACCATATAAGCGTTATGGAGTGGCCACCACAGTCATCCGATCTCAACCGAATTAAAAACGTTTGAAGAGTTGCATGATTTGAAGACCAGGGCTCATCAGCGTCATCCGAAAAACTTGCAAGAGTTGGAGGCTTTCTGTAAAGAAGAATCAAAGAAAATACCAGTCGAGTACTGCCAAACGATCATGGAGGGCTGTGAGGAGAGATTGCGCCAAGTAATTCACCTGAAACGCTACACAACTGACCATTAAAGCAGACACATGAACACTTCCTGCCACTTCTATGCTTGGTTATTTGTTTATAAACAGTTCATTTGTCGTTCAATTTACGTAAATATTTATGTAGATGTGTGTTGGTTTACTATTTATAGTATAAGTTACTTTCATTATCATCATCATGATACTTTTTAAGTTATAAGGAAAATACTCACGACGCAGGGGTACAAACACTTTCTGTTGTAACTGTAAGTCAAACCTCTGGCTACAATAGATTGGTTGAAGTTTAAAGACACAAAGCAGGGAGTCTATTGGCATCAAGCAAACAACTGTTAGCAAAATGAGTAAAATATAACAAAAAGTAAAAAGAAATAATCTGAATGACTAGAATGGAAAGGCATTCTAAACATTTTAACCGTATTTTTTGTAAACAGTCATTTAAAGGTATTATTTTATATTAAAAACAAGATATATAATATTTTAGGTTCACATCTAATATAAATTGTTGATCTTAAATAATAATAAAACTTTAGTATTTACTGTTGTACTTAAATCATGATATAATGTTATGATGTTACGGCTTATTGTTGGCATTGTTTGATAAAGTGATTATAATTAACTTCTCATACAACGTTATTATGTGTTGTCTACATTGTTTGATAAAGTGATTATAATTAAATTATCATAAAACATTATAACTTATTGTTTACATTGTTTGATAAAGCAGTTATAATCAAATTACGATTTAAAGTTTGTTCTTAATGTTTACATTGTTTGATAAAATGATCATAATAATAAAAATCCTTTCTTGACATTTTCAATGGATCACCAGAGATGGAAACTCGAGTGTATTTACCTGAAGCGAACTGTTTCTAGAAACAAGACAGCAAGAAGACCAGCGGTTATCTTTTATTTTTTGTTCCGTAACTCATGGAATAAATACAGAAACAAAGTTTTAACAATGTATTAGTAAGAAAGGAAAATGGTTTATTATTCCAGATTTTTATTGCATTCGGTTTTATTTGGTATAATCCGGTTTAATATTTCACTATGTACATGTAAGTTACTTAATTTTGTTAATTGTCACGAGCTACTCTACGGTTACTAATTGAAGTTGAATGTGCTACTGTTTTCTTCGTGAAATAGGATGAATCAAGGCATCTGACAAATCAGGGAGAAAACAACATTGTAAGCCATGTTTTTACATTGTATTGCTGATGAGTCAGAGAAATCCTGGATATCAAGTTCTGAGGGCCTAAAATAACATTTTGTCTAATGTCTTCGAACAATATAATATATGGGTTAAATTGTAGAATATTGTCGTAAACTGTTCAGACTGTCACTAATCTGGTGAGTTATTATTTTATTGAGTGACTCACTTGAGTTTTGGGATATTAATTATTTATTCTAGCAAAATCACGAGATATGTGTCGTATGCTATATAGAGCATGTAAAATGAGGAAGCAAGTGAAACTGTTGTATTAGCGAACACTACGAACTGGGTCATATCAAGTTAGCTAACTTTAGAGTTTGAAGCCGAAGAATTAATATGATTTTATTGTCAGTAAGTGTACAAGAATTAACAAGTCATTTGAGTGATTATTGTTTGGTCTAATAATTTAAAAACATCACAGCCCGGCTGTTAGAAAATCCCATCATTACATCACGCAGCCAATACTTTTTTGATATATATATATATATATATATATATATATATATATATATATGGGGGCGTTATAATGTTACGGTTAATCCCACTATTATTCGGTAAAAGAGTAGCCCAAGAGTTGGCGGTGGGTGTTGATAACTAGCTGCCTTCCCTATAGTCTTACACTGCTAAATTAGGGACTGCTAGCACAGATAGCCTTCATGTAGCTTTGCACAAAATTCAAAAACAAACAAACTAAGGCAGTATTTCAAATGTTGAGAAAGAAGAGATGTAGATGATGACGTCATACTGTTGTGCACCAGAGATAATTGCATCGCAGTTCCATGAGGTGATACCAGAGGGCGCTGTAGTGTTAGGAAAAATTGACGTCACAGCTCCACAAAATAACACTAGAAGGTGCATTGCTACGGTCTTAGTTCCACAAAGTGGCACCAAAGGGCCAAGTATTGTATATTTCGAGTCCAATTAGTTTAACTTTTTTTTTTTCAACTACAAAATGCCCCCCAGTTGCTCAGCGGTATGTCTGCGGACTTACAACGCTAAAAACCGGGTTTAAATACCCGTGGTGGGCAGAGCACAGACAGCCCATTGTGTAGCTTTGTGCTTACTTCAGTAATTCAGAAACAGCAAAATCAAATACAAAAATTAAAAATGAAAAAGAAAGTATTTTGATATATTTTTTTATCTTCCAACTAACAAATAATATATTTAAAGCTGAAAAAAACAAATTACTTTTTTCAAGAAACCAACCATTTGAACATTCAGTTTTAACCTTAACTGCTAGTCTCTTAAGACCGTGAGCTTGAATTGAATACCCTCTTCCACAGTTTTGCAAAAATACGAAGGGTGTTTACAATAACACCGTCACCGCACATTCAGACTTAAACTCGTCATTACGTACTTTACAAATGTATACCTGATAAAGTATTTAATGATAAACATATCATACTTCGAATGTATATTCAAAGTTTGAGATAAAAAAGCTCAGATAAATAAAAAGCTGAAATTATAGAACAATCAGTTACATTAAAACTTACATACTAGGTTTGTTTTTGTTTTGGAATTTCGCACAAAGCTACTCGAGGGCTATCTGTGCTAGCCGTCCCTAATTTAGCAGTGTAAGACTAGAGGAAAGGCAGCTAGTCATCACCACCCACCGCCAACTCTTGGGCTACTCTTTTACCAACGAATAGTGGAATTGACCGTCACATTATAACACCCCCACGGCTGGGAGGGCGAGCATGTTTGGCGCGACTCGGGCGCGAACTCGCGACCCTCAGATTACGAAGTGCACGCGTTAACGCGCTAGGCCGCATTTTGTTTTATTTTAAAATAGCCATCTGTCGATCAATACTCTGGGAATATTTGTCGTCTCTGTCACGTGGAAACCAAGTAACATAACCGGGGAAAACTCCTGATTAACAGAGTTACATATTATTTTATGAATTCTTAACGAGTGTAATGTAGCCCTGTTATGTGAGCGGTAGTTGTCACAAAACGTGATTATTATCAGATCAGTGAATTACAAGTCGGTCTGGGAAGAGGTAAAGTGACACTTGAAGTTATCCGAGATCACACTCACACGAAGGTACTTATCAGGAACGACACCTGGTTGTTACCAGTTGCTTTGGTGCGTGGTTTGATTGACGTCTGCGTAGATTTGGTGGAGGGAACTACATTTACGTTCAGAATAGAACCTGTTTTCTATCTTAACCCTTTCATTGCTGGAGTCTTGACGATAGAAACGTTGTGCAGCTGTGGAAAAGTGAATTCTTGCTTTAACCTTGAAGGCTATGTTCTAGCACGAGTACTAGGAAGAAATACTGATAGCCTAAAGCTAAGAATACTGCTTCAAGGCCTAACTTATAATAAACAGAAGTAGTTATGATTTTAAGTATAGGTTGTCTGTGTGTAGTCAGTCGTTCGACCGCTTCAGGAAGTGCAACTATTTGGGTGGAGTATAGAAACATATCGACCGCATCCTTGAAGCAGGCTATAGGTTACTGACGAGTCTGTCTACAGGCCGTCTCGCCACTAGTAACACTCATGTCTACCGATTCAAGACTTCGAAAATTCCCGGAACTCGTACTATTGTCTTAGTGATAAACAGCTTATTTGAATCGTAATGTTAAATAACATAAATCATGTGCATCACAAACAACAAGAAAAGAAATAATACAAGGCTGAATAAGCCAATAAAATTTGACTAAGATATATATGCATGTATTTATTGGCACATTTATAATAAATTTATTTAAATTTTTCTTAAGAAACAAATATATTATCAGAGCCATAACGAACGTTTTAGTGAACTGGTAAAATATAAAAATAAAACTGAAAATTGCAATTTCTTATTATTAGGTTATATGACACTAACAATATACCCTCCGGCGATTAGCGTTAACCTGGACGGTTTATAACGTTAAGAACAGTGGCTGATTCCCGTGATGGAAAGAGCTCACTAGGTAGCTTTGCCGTGAATAAGCAACAAATATGTATACATGTGTGGAAATATACCGTAAAGTCCGGCGTATAAGACCCCTTTTCAGTAACCAAAATTTAGCCCCAAACTTGAGGGGGTCTTATACGCCGAGGAAGAAAATCATAACTCAATAAAACAATCTAAATTAGATTAAAATGTAGCATAAAATTATTTAATTTGTTTAAAGAAGGGTATTGTGTAAAAGTATATATTTTTATTAGGAATTTGGCGCTGTACAACAGCGCTATACGTCAATTCTAAAGTCACGGGATATTATGACACGTGTGCCTCGTGCAAAGCGTGGGCATTTAATGAATGAAATTTTTAATTTTAAACTTTTTGTTGTTTTGACGAATATAGTTTGTTACCAAGCTAGTCTTTTTTATTACTTTTAATGTATTTTATTATATTTATACGCAAAATATTTTTCTTTCGAATAAACAACTACCAATAGATTTTTTCATCTTCAAGTACGTATATTTTAAATGAGGGGTTTTATACGGCAAGGATATGCTAAATCCTAGTTTTTACTTTATAATTTAAGGGAGGGTCTTATACGCCGGACTTTACGCTAGTGCAGCGGTATGTCTCCGGATTTACAGTGCTCAAATCAGGGGTTCGATTCCCCTCGGTGGGTTCAGCAGATAACCCGATGTGGCTTTGCTATAAGAAAACACACACTCAAATTATCCCATCTCATGTACGTAATAATGACACACCATTTAAATGGAAAGTTGTTTACTTTCATTTTCAGTGTCATCTTATAAAATATGCAATAGTGTTGGTAGTCTAATTTCTAATGTTTCTTGATGCAGATCAAAAGGTGCAGTGTTCGAGAACCGCTGAACAAATGCCACACTTTTAGTTATCGTTAATTTCGTTAATCTGTTTAAAGAGCCAACATAAAAACGTCGTGTTAGAAGATGCTGCTAAATCCTTGCTCTGTGGCCAGAACTTGAACGGTTATATTTGAATACTACGACACTCAGTCCTGACCACTTAGCTCATTCGTATAAAGTGCGTTCACGTGAAAAATTACACTTCCAAATGGTTGGGAGAAATTTATTCAAGTCAATACGAACATGAAACAGATGTTGTAAGAGTCGTGGGTGCTTTACTGTTTTATAACGTTCTAAGTTCGATTTTTCTTTGGTCACATTAGGAATTCCCGTCGCAGTAAACATGGTCGCCCTTTCAGCCGTAGGGGCATTGTAATATGTCGGTCAATCCCACTATTCGTTGGTAAAGGAGAACCCCAAGAGTTGGCGGTGGGTGGTGATGACTATCTGCCTTCCCTCTAGTCTTCCACCACATAATTAGGGACGGCTAGCGCAGATAGCTCTCGTGTAACTTTGCGCGAAATAAAAAACACAAAACAAATACATTAGGAATTATATAATTTTTACTTGAAACAATAGAATGGCATTCAAACGACTGATGTTAGAGTTACTTTAAATTTTCATTTATTTTGTGAGAAAAACCTTGTAAGTAAATGGAAAAATAACATTCTTTATTTTGTCAGTTTTTGTACATATCGGACGTGTTCTTCATCTGCCACTGTTAATTATGAATCACACAAAGTCAACTCAAGTGCCATTTTAAAGTCATTTTTATAATGTACTTCAGTTAAGTACCAGATGATGTGACGTCAATAAAGGTGACCACATGTTTTTAATAATATGCTTTCTGTCTAATTTTAAACTGTTTTGTTTTTAATTTTATAGAGAATGAGAATTTTCTAACATTTTATATGAAAAGTACAGTTACACCATGTACAATATCAAAAGTTAAGTTACACCATGTACAATTACAAGAGTTAAGTTACACTGTATACAATATCAAAAGTTAAGTTACACCATGTACAATATCAACAGTTAAATTACACTGGATACAATATCAAAAGTTAAGTTACACTGTATACAATATCAAAAGTTAAGTTACACTGTATACAATATCAAAAGTTAAGTTACACTGTATACAATATCAAAAGTTAAGTTACACTGTATACAATATCAAAAGTTAAGTTACACTGTATACAATATCAAAAGTTAAGTTACACTGTATACAATATCAAAAGTACAGTTACACCATGTACAATATCAAAAGTTAAGTTACACCATGTACAATATCAAAAGTTAAGTTACACTGTATACAATATCAAAAGTTAGGTTACACCATGTACAATATCAACAGTTAAATTACACTGGATACAATATCAAAAGTTAAGTTACACTGTATACAATATCAAAAGTTAAGCTACACTGTATACAATATCAAAAGTTAAGTTACACTGTATACAATATCAAAAGTTAAGTTACACTGTATACAATATCAAAAGTTAAGTTACACTGTATACAATATCAAAAGTTAAGTTACACTGGATGCAATATGAAAAGTTAAGTTACACTGGATACCATATGAAAAGTTAGGTTAAACTGGATACAATATCAAAAGTTAAGTTACTTTGGATACGATATGAAAAGTTAAGTTACACTGGATACAATATCAAAAGTTAAGTTACACTGGATGCAATATGAAAAGTTAAGTTACACTGGATACGATATGAAAAGTTAAGTTACACTGTATACAATATGAAAAGTTAAGTTACACTATATAGAATATCAAAAGTTAAGTTATACTGGATACAATATGAAAAGTTAAGTTACACTGTACACAATATGAAAAGTTAAGTTGCTTTGGATACAATATGTAAAGTTAAGTTACACTATATACAATATGAAACGTTAAACTACCGTCGATACAGTACGAAAAGTTAAAATACACTAGATAAATATGAAAAGCTAACTTACTAAAAATACAATTTGACAAATAAGTTACAATAGCTATAATACGAAAAGTTAAGTTACACAAGATGCAATACGAAAAGATAAGTTACATCGATACAGTTTGAAAAGTTTAGACACAAGAGATACAATATGAAAAGATAAGTTACACTCGATACAGTTTGAAAAGTTTAGACACAAGAGATGCAATACGAAAAGATAAGTTACACTCGATACAGTTTGAAAAGTTTAGACACAAGAGATACAATATGAAAAGATAAGTTACACTCGATACAGTTTGAAAAGTTTAGACACAAGAGATACAATATGAAAAGATAAGTTACACTCGATACAGTTTGAAAAGTTTAGACACAAGAGATACAATATGAAAAGATAAGTTACACTCGATACAGTTTGAAAAGTTTAGACACAAGAGATACAATATGAAAAGATAAGTTACACTCGATACAGTTTGAAAAGTTTAGACACAAGAGATACAATATGAAAAGATAAGTTACACTCGATACAGTTTGAAAAGTTTAGACACAAGAGATACAATATGAAAAGATAAGTTACACTCGATACAGTTTGAAAAGTTTAGACACAAGAGATACAATATGAAAAGCTACGATCCACTAGATACAGTTTCAAAAGCTAAACTACATACAATTTGGAAAGTTAAGTTATGCTAGAGACAATATAACATGTACAGTTACAGTAAACATACGAAAAGTTAAGTTGCTCTAGAAAACGAAAAGTTACATTTTACTGGATGCAATACATAAAGTTAGGTTCAGTAGATACACTACGAAGTATAAAGTTGCATTGGATAGAATATGAAAAGTTTAATTATGATAGATGCAACACGTAAGTTAACTTACACCGGACACAATACGAAAAGTTAAGACACAATACGAAAAGTTAAGTTACAATAGAAATAGTATCAAAAGTTATGTTACAATATATACAATATGAAAAGTGAAGTTACACTAGATATGACGTGAGAAGATAAGTTGTACTAGATACAATACGAAATGTTAGATTACACTAGAGACAGTACGAAAAGTTAAGTTATGCTAGATACAATACGAAAAGTTAAGTTACAGAAGATACAGTATGAAAAGTTAAGTCGCTTTAGATACAGAAAGTTAAGTTACACTAGAAAGAATATGGAAAGTTAAGTTACTCTAGATATAATATGATATGTAAAGTTACACTAGATTTATTATGAATAGTTAGGTTACACTAGATTCAATACGAATAATTAGGTTACACTAGTTACAATATAAAAAATTAAGTTCCATTATATACAATATGAAAAGATAAGTTACACTAGATACAGTGTAAAAAGTTACACTAGATCGAGTATGAAAAGTTACCTCAGATATATTTTGAAAATGTAAGTTGCACCAAATATAATTTGTAAAAGTATGTTACACCAGATGCAATACGAAAAGTTAAGTTACATTAGATAGAATGTGAAAAGTTATCTTACACTAGATGCAATGCGAGAAGTTAAGTTACATTAGATAGAATATGGAAAGTTATCTTACACTAGATGCAATACGAAAAGTTAAGTTACAGTAGATAGAATGTGAAAAGTTATCTAACACTAGATAGAATGTGAAAAGCTGAGTTACCTTTGGTATAATACGAAAATTTAAGTTCCACTGGATACAATACGATAAGGTAAATTTAACCAGATACAATTAAAAAGGTAAGTTGAACCAAATACAATTCGAAAAAGTAAGATACCCAAGATATAATAAGAAAAGTTTAGTCACACCAGATACAATATCAAAAGATAAGTTACCCTACGTTCATTTTGAAAAAAAGTTAAAATACAATAGATACAATATGAAAAGTTAAGTTACAAAAGATAGAATATCTAAAGTTAAGTTACCCCACTTTCCTTTTGAGAAGTTAATACAAATTTACTTGATAAAACATCAAAACTTAAATTACACCAGATACAATATGAAAAGATAAGTTACACTACATACAATTTGAAACGTTAAGTTACACTCGATGGAGTTTGCAAAGCTAAGTTACAGTACATGCAATTTCGAAAGTCATGTTACGCTACAAACAATATGAAAATATGTTACAGTAGATACAATACGAAATGTTAAGTTACATTAGAAACTATATGAAAATTTAAGTTCCAAGAGATACGATTTTTAAAAGTATGTTACAGTAGTTATAATACGTTTGTTTTGTTTTTGTTTGTTTTTTAATTTCGCACAAAGCTACTTGAGGGCTATCTGTACTAGCCGTCCCTAATTTAGCAGTGTAAGATTAGAGGGAAGGCAGCTAGTCATCACCACCCACCGCCAACTCTTGGGCTACTCTTTTACCAACGAATAGTGGGATTGACCGTCACATTATAACGCCCCCACGGCTGAAAGGGCGAGCATGTTTGGCGCGACGGGGATGTGAATACATGACCCTCAGATTACGAGTCGCACGCCTTAACACTCTTGGCCATGCCAGGCCAGCTATAATACGAGAAGTAAAGCTACACTACTTACAATACGAGAAGGTAAGTCGGATCTACATGCAAAAAATTAGAAAAGTTACGTTACACTCGATACAGTTACGTTTCACTAGACGTAGTGAGGAAAACTTAAGTTACACTAGGTGCAATTTGAAAAAATAAGTTACAATATACATGAGAAGTGTAGTTACACTTGATGCAGTATCTAAAGCTAAGTTACCCTACGTTCATTTTGAAAAGTGAAATTATCTAATGTACAATAATAAAAGTTAACGTAGATACGATACGAGAAGTTAAGTTATGCTAGGTACAATTCGAAAAGTTACGTTGCACTATATATAATTTGGAAAGTTAAGTTACACTAGAAACATTATGAAAATGTAAGTTCCACTATCTACAATTTGGAAAGTTATCTTACAGTTGTTTTAATACTACATACAATAAGAAATGTTAAGTTCCACAAGATAGAGTTTGAATAGTTATAATACACGAGATAGAATATGAAAAGTTAAGTTAAACTAAATGCAATAGGAAAAGTTTAGTTACACAAGATACAATATTAAAAGTTGAGTTACCCTAGATACAATATTAAAAGTTGAGTTACCCTAGATACAATATTAAAAGTTGAGTTACCCTAGATACAATATTAAAAGTTGAGTTACCCTAGATACAATATTAAAAGTTGAGTTACCCTAGATACAATATTAAAAGTTGAGTTACCCTAGATACAATATTAAAAGTTGAGTTACCCTAGATACAATATTAAAAGTTGAGTTACCCTAGATACAATATTAAAAGTTGAGTTACCCTAGATACAATATTAAAAGTTGAGTTACACAAGATACAATATTAAAAGTTGAGTTACCCTAGATACAATAATGCTGTCAAGATTTCTTGAACCAATACATTTTTTAATACCATAAATGTGTCTAGACACATTAGATCGCTTCTTCTTTGTGGGTATTTTCAAATTTTTTAAATACCCAGGAGGGTCAGGTGCACAAGACCTCTTCCTCCATCCCATTCTTCTAGTGTTTTTGGGCTTGAGTGTCCCACAGTACTTTTCAGGGTAATGTACATGTAGTGTCTTCATTTCAGAACATGTAGTCTTTTCATTTCAGGACACGTAATGTCTTCATTTTAGGACACGTAGTGTCTTCATTTCAGGACACGTAGAGTCTTCATTTCAGGACATGTAGTGTCTCCATTTCAGGACACGTAGAGTCTTCATTTCAGGACACGTAGTGTCTTCATTTCAGGACATGTAGTGTCTTCATCTCCCTTTTATCTATTTGTTATTATTTTTCCTTTTTTATTCCATTTTAATGGCCAGGTGGATTAAGGTGTTCAACTCGTAATCCGAGCGTCGCAGGTTCAAATCCCAGTCGCACCAAACATGCTCACCCTCCCAGCCGTGAGAGCGTTATAATGTGACGGTCAATCCTACTATTCGTTGGCAAAAGAGTAGCCCAAAAGTTGGCGGTGGGTGGTGATGACTAGCTGCCTTCCCTCGTAGGATGCTGCTGGCTGGTTACTTTCTCCCTACAGCAGGTTATGTCTGAACATTGGCTGGTTACCTTTTCCCTTCAGCAGGTTATGTCTGAACATTGGCTGGTTACTTTTTCCCTACAGCAGGTTATTTCTGAACATTGGCTGGTTACTTTCTCCCTACAGCAGATTATGTCTGAACAATGGCTGGTTAATTTCTCCCTACAACAGGTTATGTCTGAACAATGGCTGGTTACTTTATCCCTACAACAGGTTATGTCTGAACAATGGCTGGTTACTTTCTTCCTACAGCAGGTTATGTCTGAACAATGGCTTGTTACTTTCTTCCTACAGCAGGTTATGTCTGAACAATGGCTGGTTACTTTCTTCCTACAGCAGGTTATGTCTGAACAATGGCTGGTTACTTTCTTCCTACAGCAGGTTATGTCTGAACAATGGCACAGCCTTTTTGCCTGTGTGTCATATAAGACGTCTTTCAGGTCAAAACAAAATAAATCCATGGTAATCTTTCAACGAATTCAAACGAACTACTCCTTTAGTCTTACTTATGTTTGTACTCAGTTGTTTCACATAGAAAATCAAGTAACAAATTTAACTCCACGTACTCTAAAAAAATTGCGTTCTATAAATGTTCAAAAATGGTAATTTTTCAGGTCCTCGAAGTAATGGTGTTGTTTGGTTTTGTTATAATTATTTGTTTGTCTTCTAATTTTACAACACGAAGGTTTAGAATAAAAGTAGTTACGAGTTGTCAAGCATGCAAGTTAACTGAATTTTGACGTGCTAAACAATTCTGGTGCATGAAAGAAATTTCATTTAATGTCGGTTATCACCACGTGTTTTACATTCAAAATGTCATTCACAAGAGGGCGTCAATGGTCATATTAATAGAACATGTGTCTATTGAGAACTGTATGGCCCGTCAACACTTTTATTAAATTAGTAATTTATTAAAATAATAGATTACTGTTGAAAAACCACTGAAAACCTGAATGATTTCTTTAAGGGAAACTCACAATCACGTGTTAGGGAAAACCTAACTGTTCTACTGTTGTTTTATTCACAGTTTTCTATCTTTGAGACAGGAAATATTAGTATTCAGGTGTATAATATCACCTATATACACCTGTAGGTGGTGTTAACGTAGATAATTCATTTACACTGAGGTGACTCATGGGATTAGATTTATATGATATTAAAATAAGAGGCATACAAGTCATGTTTTATAGTGTCTCTCAGTGAATTAAAAACCCGTTGTTGTTCAGTTCTCAGGTGAGTGACTGATCGCTGTGTGCTACTTTCTTACAAATAATATATGGTCACATACGTGTAATCATTCATTTGATAAATTTTTAAATTATATAACCATGTATTCTACTTTACAAAGGAACCACGAGAGTCACATTACAATTTAACTAATTTTTTACTCATTTTCTTCAGAATGTTTGCGTAGAGCTTCACTTGTCTCCAAACAGCCGTCCAAAAGTTTGATAGGGTAGAAGGGAGCAATATAACTCACAAACAACTCTTGGGCTGATCTTGTTTCACCAGAAGAACGTTCTAAAAGTGTACCCACGATAGAGGGTGTAAGAAGGGTGTTTTAGTGACAACAGCCTCGAACCATGAATATTTGGATTAAACGTCTGTCAACATATATTGCTAGGCCACCCTACCCGAATATTTTAGAGTGTTTTTAAAGTATTCAACACTATTAGTCAAGAAATAATGGATTTTTACATGAATGCTGCAATATTTTGCTGTTTTTCTCTATCTTCAATTATCGCACTTTCCCTTGTAACGGACTCTCCCTTTTGCGTTTATGTCAGTACTGACGTTTGTTTCATTATAGTTTTCTTTTTTCATATGACGTATATTGCTGGTTGTGTAATGCGCAAGTCCCACCTGTTCTCAAACTGTGTAAAAGATCCTTGAGCGTAAGAATCATCAATATTTGTTTAACGAAAGCGCGCTAGAACATTGTTGAAATTTCTACAAACTCACATGATTCCTATAAAAAGCTGCTAGCCGAGAGACGAAAGAAGAATATTATTCGTCAGCTACATTCAGTGTGCTGTAGATCCAGGAAACTATAATTATTATTGATGCTTGTTAATCGAAAAGCTACAGAATTTGACCAGGAATGTTTTTATATCTCGAACGTTACAAACCGTTCAACTTCTGTGAATGACCTCGGACGTTAGAATTTCTACGGGGTCACTAAATGTCTTCACTAGTAAGAAATGCATTTGTAACCGGCGTGAGGCTAATGAAGAAACGACAACAAGCTAGCTTGGGTGTGGTATTCAAATATCAACTCATAACTAATTTGTTCGTCATGAACCTGGATCATCGGTAAAATATACTAGAAAGAGGGCACAGCGTATCTTCTAAATCTCTTTTATGTAAACCAATATAACCGCTATTATAAATTTTGTTGTCGTCTTTTGTGTATTAAAATATATGTGAGTTAAAAGAGGAAATTGAGTGTATCATTCTTCTTGGCATAAATTTAATACCTATTAACAGTTAATTAACTTATAAATTTAATACATATTAACAGTTAATTAACTTATAAATATAATACATATTAACAGTTAATTAACTTATAAATATTATACATATTAACAGTTAATTAACTTATAAATATAATACATATTAACAGTTAATTAACTTATAAATATTATACATATTAACAGTTAATTAACTTATAAATATATTACATATTAACAGTTAATTAACTTATAAATTTAATACATATTAACAGTTAATTAACTTATAAATATAATACATATTAACAGTTAATTAACTTATAAATATAATACATATTAACAGGTAATTAACTTATAAATATAATACATATTAACAGTTAATTAACTTATAAGTTTAAATGGAAATTCCTGGTTATTTTCAATAGTAATACATGATGTACCTAATATAATATAATATAGTAGAATAAATCACTCGACTCGTAATCCGAGTGTCACAAGATCGAATCCCCGTCACACCAAACATGCTCATTCTTTCAGCCGTGGTGTTGTTGTAATGTAACAGTCAATCCCACTATTCGTTGGTAAAAGAGTAGACCAAGAGTTGGTGGTGGGTGGTGCACTGTTAAATCAGGGATGGCTAGCGCCCTCGTATAGCTTTATGTGGAATTCAAAACAAACCAAATAATGAATCAAAGACTCATCCAAAATAAATAATATTACATAACACATTGTTGTGTTCAGAACACACACCAAATACTGTAAACACATAGCACCTTGTTGTGTTCACAACACACACCAAATACTGTAAATACATAACACCTTGTTGTGTTCACAACACACACCAAATATTGCAAATTGATGACTAAATCCTACAAAAACCATTGACAAATTAATATGTCCCATTTGGGACAGTGATTAGTTTACGGACATACAACGTTCATATCCGGGATTTGATTCCATGTGGTAGACACAGCAGATAGTTCAATGTGTTTTTCTTTCTTTAAAATAAATAAACAAATGAAAGAAACATGTTATGTCTGTTCTCAGAATTGAAACTGTGGAATTTGTGAGTCTGATATCAATATTTGAATTAACAACTACCACGTAAGTGTTTCCATTCTTGTGACAAGGAAACACACAAATCTACCACTTATTTATTTGTTTCTTTTCCTAAGAACGGAAAAGAAAAAGGCGAATCGTTTCACTATAGAAAAGATGATAGTGACGTAATCTGTTATTTGATTCGCTACTTCCTACAGGCTAGTTTAACCGAATTCACAATTCATAAACAGAGTAGGCTTCATACAGTGATGGAATACAAGTACTTTATTAGATCTTGACTCACCAATCGTACATTAGGAATTGAAGCAGGTGACATAACGTCACGATCAGCCGCAACTAGCGCTCAACAGACGACTGGTTATTTAACGAAAACAGGAATTTCGGTGCAGAAGGAAAACCTAATTTAATTTCTAATTCAACATATTTTCGGATAATTTAGAATAGTTCGCATTAAAAACAATTATCTAAACACACACACTCACACATAATGATTTATCACAGTGTAGTTTTTATAGTTGGGTTTCTTATTAAAGTCTTTTGAGCCGATGTTCGAGGAAAATGATTTTAGTGTTAGTAAATACAAATTATTATTTCGTTTTTCATCATCGCGTTGATAAGACTTTTTATATTTAAACACGCTTTTATTAAAATCTACGAAAATAAGATATCGTACAAAGTTGAGAAGGTAAATATAGCTTTAATTTCAACGTTTAAGGGAATACAATATCGTTTATTTTTTAATTTCGCGCTAAGCTACATGAGGGCTATCTGCGCTAGCCCTCTCTAATTTAGCAATGTAAGACTAGATGTAAGGCAATTAGTCATCACCATCCACCGCCAAATCTTAGGCTACTCTTTTACCAAAGGGTAGTGGGATTGACCGTCACATTATAATGCTCCTGGGGCTGAGAGGGCGAGCATGTTTTGTGCGACAGGGATTCGAACCCGTGACTGTCAGATTGCGAGTCGAGTACCTTAACCACCTGGCCATGCCAGGCTATCAAAATACAAATTGTATTGACAGAATCCAAGGCAACTAAGAGAATTATGTACAAGCATTTTAAAACAAAGAACTTCATTATTAACTAACTTATGAAACTTTTCCATTCGCAAAACTCTCAAACTAAAGTATTCAAACTCATTCAGCTGTAAAACTAGGAAAACTTTCGTCGTATTTTGTTATTTTGTTTTAGAATACTTGATGTTAATTAATGTTTTGTAAGATATGAAGAGATGGAACTGTTGATACTGTTAAGGAATGTTATGTTTATTTGTTTCTTATGATTCTTTAAAGAACTAGCATAACACCAAACAGATCGAAAATAATATTCTTCCACTGTTCTAATAAAATCATGAAAACGTTATACGATTTTTAACATGAAAAATCAACAAGACACGTGACAACCATAACCGACATAAAGTCGCGGTGAATTATATCGAAACTACATTTTCACATTGGTTGGTATTTCCAAGGTTAAGGTGATGCTAGAAAAACTGATCGCTTTTGAGAAGGATATGTAGCACCCTTTTCAGATGAAAGGTATTCATACACTTAAGTCATAAGGCTGTGTGCAGATTGGGGATTTAAAATTTCCGAGGTGAAGATATTCCATGTACTTGATAGATTTAGCAAACAACGGAATATGAATTAACATGGGAAACTAGATCCGTACAGAAAGCGACCTGCATCAAGTCGTACCATATCCTTCGTATGCAAAGTGCGGTGTCTTGTAACTTCCAAAAGTTCGATAGAAAAAGCCATTCACGTGACTCAAGTAATAGTACGAAATATAATCATTGATGATATTTGTCCGGAAAAGCGACAGAAACGAGTTGTTTAACCGTTGCATATTTCAAGCAGCAGAAGAATGAACGGTCTAGTCGCCTCTAGATGTGTGTACGATCAGACTGTTCAAACAGACACTGCAAAACTGTCGTTCTCATAACTAGTTAGCTTATGAAAAGGGCACAAAAGTTAGTAACGTGTTTTTGAAACGGCAACATTAGGACTGAATCTTTTAGAACGGAAACTAATGTATAGAGCTATTTTCAAGATGAGATAAAGCATGACCGGACGTGGTGATATATACTGTAACGACGTGGTGAGGCTTCAATATTGTTTTACTACAAGGAATTACTGAGCTTGAGAAATGTTCAGAACGTTTCACAGCAGTAACTACAACTAAATACTTCTTCATTTCTAGCTTCACGGATCGAAGTTCAGTCTGGAGAGTACCAGTAGATAGCAGCAGTAAGATACTCTTATGTTAAGACTTTGATGCACTTTGGTGAAGGTGTTTTGATTGTTAAGTAGATATACATATAATTCTAAGTTACTCCATGCAAGCTATTCTATTTCATTTTTGGTCAGCACGGCCAAATGATGGCGTCTGCCAGACTGTGGATTTGAGGCTCGAGTTCCTTTATCAAAAATAAATAAATAATAATAATAAAACTAATGAAGTTTGGGTATGTTATGTGTGACACTCACTGTCAAGCCTAATAAGTCGTGTCCCCGTTTCTCTCTACGAAACTTAGAGAAGACCGATTTCCCTTCACTTTCAATGAACTTCATGGAAAACAACTACACCATTTCCTACGATAGACAGCGCATACGCGCGTGTCTGTGTGAGTACATGCAAAGACTGCCAATGTTTCTTACATTTGGACTTTTATTAGTTCTGTTCGATGAACAGTTCATTCCAGTATAAGTTTCTACACGAGAGAAAGACAGATTACCATTTACCATGAAGTTTTAATGTCGTTCAACAGTCATTTTAAACCTAATGTTTTGTTTTCACGGATTGTTACTGAAAGTTTAAATAACATACACAAAACTTATTAAAATATCATATTAAAGTTTAAATAACATAAAAAAATATTATAATATTATATTAAAGTTTAAACAGCATACACAAAACTTATTATAATATTATATTAAAGTTTAAACAGCATACACAAAACTTATTAAAATATTATATTAAAGTTTAAATACCATACATTCAAATATTATATTAAAGTTTAAATAACATACACAAACACTATTATATTAAAGTTTAAATAACATACACAAAAACTATTATATTAAAGTTTAAATAACATACACAAATATTATTATAATATTATATTAAAGTTTAAATAGCATAAAAATATTATTATAATATTATGGTAAAGTATAAATAGTATACACAAAAATTATTTATATTTATATTACTTGACAACATCCGATACTTTCGCATTCAGGCAGAAATGAGGCTATTACTTTGAAACGAAATGTTCAAACTCGCAAGAAGTCCATAATATGTTAACAACAGGAACTTATAACCTACATAACAATAAAAACATACAGCTTACATAACAAATCCATAATATGTTAACAACAGGAACTTATAACACACATAACAAGTTAACAATAAAAACATACAGCTTACATAACAAATCCATAATATGTTAACAACAGGAACTTATAACCTACATAACAAGTTAACAATAAAAACATACAGCTTACATAACAAATCCATAATATGTTACCAACAGGAACTTATAACCTACATAACAAGTTAACAATACAAACATACAGCTTACATAACAAATCCATAATATGTTAACGACAGGAACTTATAACCTACATAACAAGTTAACAATAAAAACATACAGCTTACATAACAAATCCATAATATGTTAACAACAGGAACTTATAACCTACATAACAAGTTAACAATAAAAACATACAGCTTACATAACAAATCCATAATATGTTAACAACAGGAACTTATAACCTACATAACAATAAAAACATACAGCTTACATAACAAATCCATAATATGTTAACAACAGGAACTTATAACCTACATAACAAGTTAACAATAAAAACATACAGCTTACATAACAAATCCATAATATGTTAACGACAGGAACTTATAACCTACATAACAAGTTAACAATAAAAAACATACAGCTTACATAACAAATCCATAATATGTTAACAACAGGAACTTATAACCTACATAACAAGTTAACAATAAAAACATACAGCTTACATAACAAATCCATAATATGTTAACAACAGGAACTTATAACCTACATAACAATAAAAACATACAGCTTACATAACAAATCCATAATATGTTAACAACAGGAACTTATAACACACATAACAAGTTAACAATAAAAACATACAGCTTACATAACAAATCCATAATATGTTAACAACAGGAACTTATAACCTACATAACAAGTTAACAATAAAAACATACAGCTTACATAACAAATCCATAATATGTTAACGACAGGAACTTATAACCTACATAACAAGTTAACAATAAAACATACAGCTTACATAACAAATCCATAACATGTTAACAACAGAACTTATAACCTACATAACAAGTTAACAATAAAAACATACAGCTTACATAACAAATCCATAATATGTTAACAACAGGAACTTATAACACACATAACAAGTTAACAATAAAAACATACAGCTTACATAACAAATCCATAATATGTTAACAACAGGAACTTATAACCTACATAACAAGTTAACAATAAAAACATACAGCTTACATAACAAATCCATAATATGTTAACGACAGGAACTTATAACCTACATAACAAGTTAACAATAAAAACATACAGCTTACATAACAAATCCATAATATGTTAACAACAGGAATTTATAACCTACATAACAAGTTAACAATAAAAACGTACAGCTTACATAACAAATCCATAATATGTTAACGACAGGAACTTATAACCTACATAAAAAGTTAACAATAAAAACATATAATCTACATAACAAATCCATGATAAGTTAACAACTAAAGTTTATAACCTTTGTAACATTCTCTGTCTTAACCCTATCAGTACTGATAGGTCAAAGTGCAAATGTTCTGACCAATTTTTCTTCAAAGCGTTTCGTCGAAAATTTAATTAAATGATCTTATTATCATTGTATGGAAATAATCAAATCATAGTCAGTAAATCAAATCATAGTTATTAACTCAAATCACAGTCAGTATAACAAATCATAGTTATTAACTCAAATCACAGTCAGTATAACAAATTAGAGTCAGTAAATCAAATCATAGTCACTAAATTAAATCAGTCAGTAAATCAAATCATAGTCAGTAAATTAAATCAGTCAGTAAATCAAATCATAGTTATTAACTCAAATCACAGTCAGTAAATCAAATCATAGTTATTAACTCAAATCACAGTCAGTATAACAAATCACAGTTATTAACTCAAATCACAGTCAGTATAACAAATTAGAGTCAGTAAATCAAATCATAGTCACTAAATTAAATCAGTCAGTAAATCAAATCATAGTCAGTAAATTAAATCAGTCAGTAAATCAAATCATAGTCAGTAAATTAAATCAGTCAGTAAATCAAATCATAGTTATTAACTCAAATCACAGTCAGTATAACAAATCATAGTCAGTAAATCAAATCATAGTTATTAATTCAAATCATAGTCAGTAAATCAAATCATAGTTATTAACTCAAATCACAGTCAGTATAACAAATCATAGTTATTAACTCAAATCACAGTCAGTAAATCAAATCATAGTTATTAACTCAAATCACAGTCAGTATAACAAATCATAGTTATTAACTCAAATCACAGTCAGTATAACAAATTAGAGTCAGTAAATCAAATCATAGTCAGTAAATTAAATCAGTCAGTAAATCAAATGTTACACAACTTTTATAAGGAGGTACTTTAATAAATTGTTAATTTTGCTACTCTTTAAACTCATAACAACTAAAAGAACTGTTTACAGCGTTCGTATAATATTAAAAATGGATGACATTTTGGTTAGATATTCTTTGAGCGTCAGATTAATGATTCTATAACCTTGTTGTGACGTGCGTCTGTTGACGATACACAGCTATGATTGTACAGGAATGGTAACATTCAAAGACACATAAACAAGGGTAAAATTAGCACACTTAAGGCGAGATAATAATCTTTGTGTTTACTATTATTAACTATGAAATTTGATTGCAAGTGCCTATGAAACTGTAACTATAGCAACAGAGCTAGGTAATATGTAAGCTGGTGAGCTGGATTGAATGAAGGTTCAGTATTTCTGTAAATGAATGAATGGGCGTGTCTTAGTAAAACACGCCTCCGGTGGATCACGTGCCACATAGTTTACTACAGGATCGCTCAACAACAGTTGGACAACTAGGAGCAGGTTGTTTGAGCGAAAAGACGAGATTCCGAGCACGTGCATCATGCATCCGTTACTCGCAATTGTCTATTCACTGTCGGCTGTGTGGTTTTACATTGTTGTGGCAGAAGGTAAGCCGCTCGTTTATAAATGTTTACTTAGTAAACGTTCTTTCGGACTTTTGTGTGGTGTTGGTAAAGTTAAATCAAATATTTTATTATTTATATGTGGATTTTATTGAGGAAAAGAGTTTTATTTTATTGCTACGGAGTTGTAAAAAGAATCCCCTCTCTGTAAAGAGTAAGAATTCCACTGTTTCAAGTTTGTTACTAGGCGTGAAAAGTGTTTCTGTTATGTTAATGTTAACCCGACCTCAGGGACTGATGTGTTTAGAGATGAATGGGGCTGCATGTAAAGTGGGCTGAGACCGAGACCTTCTCATGAAGAACTCGTGGAAATTAAAAAGTATGAATAAAAACCACGATGACACTTGGTTATAAGAGTCATTCCTAACATTTTCACTGTAATAACAATTCTGTAAAACTAGAATATTAAACTATAGGTTAACGAATGTGCAGTCACAAGTCAAGAATAGGACGAATGGGCTAGTTCACATCAAGAATAGGACATATGGACTAGTTCACATCAAGAATAGGACATATGGGCTAGTTCACATCAAGAATAGGACATATGGACTAGTTCACATCAAGAATAGGACATATGGACTAGTTCACATCAAGAATAGGACATATGGGCTAGTTCACATCAAGAATAGGACATATGGACTAGTTCACATCAATAATAGGACTTATGGACTAGTTCACATCAAGAATAAGACGAATGGACTAGTTCACATCAAGAATAGGACATATGGACTAGTTCACATCAAGAATAGGACATATGGGCTAGTTGACATCAAGAATAGGACATATGGACTGTTCACATCAATAATAGGACATATGGACTAGTTGACATCAAGAATAGGACATATGGACTAGTTGACATCAAGAATAGGACATATGGACTAGTTGACATCAAGAATAGGACATATGGACTAGTTCACATCAAGAATATGACATATGGGCTAGTTCACATCAAGAATAGGACATATGGACTAGTTGACGTCAAGAATAGGACATATGGACTAGTTCACATTTGATAACTAATGATCTTAGACAAATAGGCGTGATAAACCATTTCGTGTCATGTTCGAATTTTAGTCGCACAACTAAGTTATAAAGGAAGAATACGTCATCATTGGAAGGTGTGTGTTTTTTCTTATAGCAAAGCCACATGAGGCTATCTGCTGAGCCCACCGATGGGAATCGAACCCTCTTCATTGGAAGGACTTTTAATCAAATATTCGCAAAGAAAGAATTATGGTCAAGAAATAAACGTATTTGGATTTCTCATTTTGGTGTGAGACTTCTAAAAACTTTAAAAAAACGAAGGTAAAAATTTAAAAGGCCTTTCAAACTTCTCACTGATGTGCAAAATTACGATAAACACCTGCGCTAAGTTGAAAATAGAAATATAACGAAAGTAAAATTTACCGTTTACAATTTCAGGTCCTTGAATTTCGCTAAGGAAAAGATCCAGCATAGCCAGTTAGTTAAGGCGCTTGACTCGTAATCTGAGGGTCGTGGGTTCGAATCGCCGTCACACTAAACATGCTCGCCCTTCCAGCCGCGGGGCGTTATAATGTTATGCTCAAACCCACTATTCGTTGGTACAAGAGTAGCCCACGGGTTGGCGGTAGGTGGTGATGACTAGCTGCCTTCCCTCTAGTCTTACACTGCGTAATTAGGAACGGCGAGCACAGATAGCCCTCGCGTAGCTTTTGCGCGAAATTCAGACCAAACCACAAAGAACATTATGTGTTTATTTCATTAAGTATCAACTATCACGTCCATTTAATGACAAACACGCGTCAAACTGGTCAGTTTAATCAATTATAATTTCTTTGTTAAAAATCCTTCAACATTTTGGACATAAATCTAAAGGCACTTTTTATTTGTATAATAAATTTGTTTTATGGAGAGACCCTGGTCCCATGAGGTGACACCATACCACTCTCGCTATCAGTAACTTTTGATAACGTCACAATATCTGTTATTACGCAAGGAGTTATCCTAAGGTCATGTGATGTTTACAATGATTAATCTAATACTTTCTCATTTCCGGGGGTGTTGGGTTTACAGGCCCTTTACCCGCAATGGCGACATCGTGCGACATTCAAGCATGTAGTTTTGAACAACAAATCTCGTAACTGTGATGTTTTCAGTTATATATAGTTATTTTTACAATTGCTGCAACTGTAACCTAAGTCGCTACTTTCGTGACGTATTTAGCCTTTATATTATTTGTTTCGGGTCGTGTTTATATACACGCCCACTACTTACATTAATTTTTTCGTCTTTAGGATTAGATGAGAAACGTGTTTGTTTGTAATAATATTTTCGATTCCTTCTTTGTTTCTTTTCCAAAGTATTAAAGAGTTTATCTTCTCCGTCGTTCACGAAATGTTTTGTTATATATTGCGTTTATACAGTGTGATGTTTCGATAGAGGGACGTTTGTACGAAATGCAATTTACAAATTATCGAGTTGGTGTGAATAAGTTTCAGTGTTTATGTATATGTTACGTAGTGGAAGAATCATACGCTTCACGATTATTCTAGTTATTATAGGTGAATAAAAACATGTGCTGGATACATTTTGGAAACAAGACAGTAGATGACGTTTGCAAAGCTATACTGAGAGAGTAATTTTATTTCGACTTAGAGACTATAGCAATGGAAATCACATTAAATATTCAATATTTACTCCATTATATCAACAACAGGGTAGCGGGTTCGAATCCCGTCACATAAACATGTTCACCCCTTTCAAGCCGTGGGGCGTTATAATGTGACGTTCAATCCCACTATTCGTTGGTAAAAGAGTAGCCTAAGAGTTGGCGGTGGGTGGTGATGACTAGCTGCTTTCCCTCTAGTCTTACACTCTAAATTAGGGACGGCTGGCGCAGATAGCCCTTGAGTAGCTTTGTGTGAAATTCAGAAACAAACAAAGAAAAACCTGTAATGATGAGGTAGAGAGAAGGTAGTGGCTCCATCTAACATTCAAAAGGTCTACTTACAATTATTTCTGTTCTCTTAAGACAGAATGTTTGGGAAATACAAACTCTAAAATAGTCTGTGTTGGCCAAGTTAATCTGAAGAGCTGAATGCCCACTTAAAATGTCACAAGTGCTGACAGTCGTATTAAGTTGAACTTAAGAAATATTTTAATAGCAGACTTAAGTTAAATGATGAAACAGTTGACATCAAATTATTGGTGAATAACAGAAAACCAGTAATCTAAAACTAAATTAATATATTATATATTTTCCATAGCGTTTCCTTGTGCTTGTATTACGCGTGTCTTTCTCGTGAACACGTTGTTTCTGACGGTTACAACTTTTCCCCGTACAAGGTTTATTGAAAAGTGAGAAAATTCACGACTGAGACATTTCTGTTGCGGAATACTGAGTCACAGTTGAACATGGCTTTTGGAGGACATTGCTGTTTTAGCATCGTTCCTGGTCGTTGTTCTGTACAACCTAACCCAGCGTTGTGATCGTAAAAGAACTTTATTTTAAACACAAAGCTACACTGTGGGCTATCCGTGCTGTGTCTACCGTTGTTGAACTGTTCTAGAAGTACCTCTAAAAAGAAAACGAAATTCTGAGCTTACCCAATGACTTACAAATGTGTGTTTACATGTTCGAACATTCAAACTTTTGGAACAAACCAAGCATGAAGTTGTTTTTCTGCTAGTTTGTATTATTTTTGTATATCTGTTACAATAGTGCTCAACTTAATAATTTAAATATTAAATAACACTTTCACCTCAATGTTGACTTCTTTCTTACATCGCTGCCGTGTAAACTGCTGTTGCTAACACGTTCAATTCAAGGTCAGTACTGCACGTGTGCCAATATAAATAATTGGTTTTAAACTAACATTCGTGCCACGTATTAGATTCGTGTTATGTTCTTTTATCTTCAGTAATGAATATCCGTTGTAAATTTTAACAATGAACATTAGAGAAACTGTGATATGTTTATGTATATAACGTCACAAGTAACAAGTTCGTTTAGTCCTAAACAGGTGTGGCTCTAATGTACATTTAATTCTATTAAAACATGTATTGGAAAATAATCACAGTTCTAGTCAAGTTTTTCTTTATGGAACAAATTCTGAACATGTTTAAATCCCAAAACTAAAATTTTGGTCTTCAAGAGTTTCCGAGATTGTTAACGGTTAGAATAATTCGTGTTGACAAGATAACCAACCCACTTGAAGTAAAAACATGTCAGAACAACTGGTATGGTTAACCTGAAGATGACATAAGAAGGTCGAAACGTTGTTCTCTGCTTTATTTTGGTAAAAGTGTTAATACCCACACCAGCCACCCTGAGATACAAGGGACTTCCCATGATGCGTGAGTAAAACAGGGTAGCAAGTAGGAATAATAAATATATCTAAAACAACCACGGTTCGAACTTGCATATGATGGGCCTTGAACAAATGCGAAGGATTGGAACAAGGAAGTGTTTACACCAATATCATTTGACCTTTAGGCCCCTGCTGACTGGGGATTCCCCGTGATGCGCGAGGATCATATGTGAAATAATCAGCTGACCACATCACATACATCCTTCTTTTATTTCGTATTACTCAAGTTAAAACACAAATAAAAACAGAGTTTAAGATAAATAACACTGAGATATTGATGTATTCTCACTTGTAACGATTTCCTTTCTGACAGAACCAAAACCTACAAACATGTGTATGTCTATTTCTAACATGATGTATTCTCCTAAGCAATTGTTGGGTCTATAATTCTTACAGGTATACCATAATTAAAGCTCAGATATAGCGATAGAATTTTGAGGACAAGTTATACTGTAAGGGAGTTAAAACTGTTATGTATTGTTAGACTTGACATAGATCACGTATCGAGAAAGATGTGGTATAGAACATACAGATAATAATAATCTGACCCCACGGAAAACAGTTATTGTGCATCTGCAATATAGTTTCACTAAAGGAAGAGATAAATGTGTCTACAACCTATAAGAGGAAGATATGAGAGAAACTAGAACACAAATTAAAAAGTTACGTTTGCAGCATTTGTATATTTTTAACGTCTGAATACAATAAACGTTTTCTGTCATTTGTGCGTTAAAAGGTTAAGTAAAAGACAAAACCCCCGAAGGGTAAGTTTATCTTCAATACATGAACTGCAAGTTCTTTCAAGCAAGAGTTTCTTCTTACTGCCGAGGAGACCGAAGGTGAGTCATTGTGGAAGGTCTTTCAAGGAGAAAGAATGTTAAAACAAGTAACACCCACAGACAGAGCTGGTCCTACGTTTCAACGGACACTACACAGGTAACACCCACAGACACAGCTGGTCCTACGTTTCAGCGGACACTACACAGGTAACACCCACAGACACAGCTGGTCCTACGTTTCAGCGGACACTACACAGCCCAGATGGAAAGAGGGGCGGACAGAAACATGACTTCCTACTTTCCGACGCTATTTTTTCATGGTCTTCTAGCCAATGACCAGCTGCCAACATCTGCCATTTAAGATCGGTTGCCGATCGATGTTTTCTCGTGATATTGTTCAAATCCGTTCACCAGTGTGGTCCAGAAAGTAACGTTCTCTTCTCTTACCCCTCCCCAGTTTTCCTATCACACCAGTAAAACAGAATCTTGGGACTGTTCTTACCTCCTGTTTTTGGTATTACAACAGAGGATAATATTAGACCCGGAAGTGGTGTGGTTTGAACCTTTGTTGGACATAGGTCAACGAAGTCCTAGACCACTTTTTAAAACCCCACATAAATAGATATCACATCCTTCCACATCTAACACAGTGCCGTGTCTCACAATTTACACCTCTGGAAACTGGTTTTCCAAACACTTTGTGAGCAGACCACAGACAACCCTATCTGTTTTACAACAACAAATATATTTCACACTAAACGCAATAATAACTTCGTTAATTATCTTCTTGTTTGTGACCCCTACGTGCAATTACACAATATAACTAAACAAAATCTCGTCTTTGTTCAAAACGTTAAACATGATTACGTGTGTTTATTTCCAATCACAAAGTTTGTTCAAAGTATTTTGTTGTTTTATATGATTTCTTTTCACATTTTTGTGCATTAAAATAACAATTAATGTGTTTTTTGTCAAAAACATATTCATCGTATTTTTTATTGTCAGATGTTTTTATATTATCAGAATGAGGATAAACATTTAAATTCAAAAGTATATGAATGATCAGATTAAAATAACTGTTCATAATGTTCTGAAAGCTCATAAAACATGAATAGTTAGGCTCACGGAAAGATACGTGTATTTATTTCTCCCTCTTTCAAAAGTAAAAAAACACATCTAGACATCGAATGATATCTTACGCACAAAGAGGTCACGTCACGAACAATAAAAAGTACAGAAAATTAAAAGGATGCTCACATATCTATTACTGATGTTGGTATCTATCACTGTCACGTGTTGTTGTATGTTGGTATCTGTCACTGTCACGTGTTATTGTATGTTGTTATCTATCACTGTCACGTGATGTAGTATATTGGTATCACAATCACTGTCACGTGTTGTTGTATGTTGGTATCACAATCACTGTCACGCGTTGTTGTATGTTGGTATCTATCACTGTCACGTGTTATTGTATGTTGTTATCTATCACTGTCACGTGATGTAGTATATTGGTATCACAATCACTGTCACGTGTTATTCTATATTGTTATCTATCACTGTCACGTGTTATTGTATGTTGTTATCTATCACTGTCACGTGATGTAGTATATTGGTATCACAATCACTGTCACGTGTTGTTCTATGTTGGTATCTATCACTGTCACGTGTTATTGTATGTTGTTATCTATCACTGTCACGTGATGTAGTATATTGGTATCACAATCACTGTCACGTGTTATTCTATATTGTTATCTATCACTGTCACGTGTTATTGTATGTTGTTATCTATCACTGTCACGTGATGTAGTATATTGGTATCACAATCACTGTCACGTGCTGTTGTATATTGGTATCACTGTAACGTGTTGTTCTATGTTGGTATCTATCACTGTCACGTGTTGTTGTATGTTGGTATCTATCACTGTCACGTGATGTAGTATATTGGTATCACAATCACTGTCACGTGTTATTCTATATTGTTATCTATCACTGTCACGTGTTATTGTATGTTGTTATCTATCACTGTCACGTGATGTAGTATATTGGTATCACAATCACTGTCACGTGCTGTTGTATATTGGTATCACTGTAACGTGTTGTTCTATGTTGGTATCACAATCACTGTCACGTGTTGTTGTATATTGGTATCTGTCACTGTCACGTGATGTAGTATATTGGTATCACAATCACTGTCACGTGTTATTCTATATTGTTATCTATCACTGTCACGTGTTATTGTATGTTGTTATCTATCACTGTCACGTGATGTAGTATATTGGTATCACAATCACTGTCACGTGCTGTTGTATATTGGTATCACTGTAACGTGTTGTTCTATGTTGGTATCTATCACTGTCACGTGTTGTTGTATGTTGGTATCTGTCACTGTCACGTGATGTAGTATATTGGTATCTATCACTGTCACGTGTTGTTGTATGTTGGTATCTGTCACTGTCACGTGTTATTGTATGTTGTTATCTATCACTGTCACGTGATGTAGTATATTGGTATCACAATCACTGTCACGTGTTGTTGTATGTTGGTATCTATCACTGTCACGTGTTATTGTATGTTGGTATCTATCACTGTCACGTGATGTAGTATATTGGTATCACAATCACTGTCACGTGTTATTCTATATTGTTATCTATCACTGTCACGTGTTATTGTATGTTGTTATCTATCACTGTCACGTGATGTAGTATATTGGTATCACAATCACTGTCACGTGCTGTTGTATATTGGTATCACTGTAACGTGTTGTTCTATGTTGGTATCTATCACTGTCACGTGTTGTTGTATGTTGGTATCTGTCACTGTCACGTGTTATTGTATGTTGTTATCTATCACTGTCACGTGATGTAGTATATTGGTATCTATCACTGTCACGTGTTGTTGTATGTTGGTATCTGTCACTGTCACGTGTTATTGTATGTTGTTATCTATCACTGTCACGTGATGTAGTATATTGGTATCACAATCACTGTCACGTGTTGTTGTATGTTGGTATCTATCACTGTCACGTGTTATTGTATGTTGTTATCTATCACTGTCACGTGATGTAGTATATTGGTATCACAATCACTGTCACGTGCTGTTGTATATTGGTATCACTGTAACGTGTTGTTCTATGTTGGTATCACAATCACTGTCACGTGTTGTTGTATATTGGTATCTGTCACTGTCACGTGATGTAGTATATTGGTATCACAATCACTGTCACGTGTTATTATATTATCTATCACTGTCACGTGTTATTGTATGTTGTTATCTATCACTGTCACGTGATGTAGTATATTGGTATCACAATCACTGTCACGTGCTGTTGTATATTGGTATCACTGTAACGTGTTGTTCTATGTTGGTATCTATCACTGTCACGTGTTGTTGTATGTTGGTATCTGTCACTGTCACGTGATGTAGTATATTGGTATCTATCACTGTCACGTGTTGTTGTATGTTGGTATCTGTCACTGTCACGTGTTATTGTATGTTGTTATCTATCACTGTCACGTGATGTAGTATATTGGTATCACAATCACTGTCACGTGCTGTTGTATATTGGTATCACTGTAACGTGTTGTTCTATGTTGGTATCTATCACTGTCACGTGTTGTTGTATGTTGGTATCTGTCACTGTCACGTGTTATTGTATGTTGTTATCTATCACTGTCACGTGATGTAGTATTTGGTATCTATCACTGTCACGTGTTGTTGTATGTTGGTATCTGTCACTGTCACGTGTTATTGTATGTTGTTATCTATCACTGTCACGTGATGTAGTATATTGGTATCACAATCACTGTCACGTGTTGTTGTATGTTGGTATCTATCACTGTCACGTGTTATTGTATGTTGTTATCTATCACTGTCACGTGATGTAGTATATTGGTATCACAATCACTGTCACGTGTTATTGTATGTTGTTATCTATCACTGTCACGTGATGTAGTATATTGGTATCACAATCACTGTCACGTGTTATTCTATATTGTTATCTATCACTGTCACGTGTTATTGTGTTGTTATCTATCACTGTCACGTGATGTAGTATATTGGTATCACAATCACTGTCACGTGCTGTTGTATATTGGTATCACTGTAACGTGTTGTTCTATGTTGGTATCTATCACTGTCACGTGTTGTTGTATGTTGGTATCTATCACTGTCACGTGATGTAGTATATTGGTATCACAATCACTGTCACGTGTTATTCTATATTGTTATCTATCACTGTCACGTGTTATTGTATGTTGTTATCTATCACTGTCACGTGATGTAGTATATTGGTATCACAATCACTGTCACGTGCTGTTGTATATTGGTATCACTGTAACGTGTTGTTCTATGTTGGTATCTATCACTGTCACGTGTTTTGTATGTTGGTATCTATCACTGTCACGTGATGTAGTATATTGGTATCACAATCACTGTCACGTGTTATTCTATATTGTTATCTATCACTGTCACGTGTTATTGTATGTTGTTATCTATCACTGTCACGTGATGTAGTATATTGGTATCACAATCACTGTCACGTGCTGTTGTATATTGGTATCACTGTAACGTGATGTTCTATGTTGGTATCACAATCACTGTCACGTGCTGTTGTATATTGGTATCACTGTAACGTGTTGTTCTATGTTGGTATCTATCACTGTCACGTGTTGTTGTATGTTGGTATCTGTCACTGTCACGTGTTATTGTATGTTGTTATCTATCACTGTCACGTGATGTAGTATATTGGTATCTATCACTGTCACGTGTTGTTGTATGTTGGTATCTGTCACTGTCACGTGTTATTGTATGTTGTTATCTATCACTGTCACGTGATGTAGTATATTGGTATCTATCACTGTCACGTGTTGTTGTATGTTGGTATCTGTCACTGTCACGTGTTATTGTATGTTGTTATCTATCACTGTCACGTGATGTAGTATATTGGTATCACAATCACTGTCACGTGTTGTTGTATGTTGGTATCACAATCACTGTCACGTGTTGTTGTATGTTGGTATCACAATCACTGTCACGTGTTGTATGTTGGTATCACAATCACTGTCACATGTTGATGTATGTTGGTATCTATCACTGTCACGTGTTGATGCATGTTGGTATCTGTCACTGTCACGTGTTGTTGTTTGTTGGTGTCACAATCACTGTCACGTGTTGATGTATGTTGGTATCTATCACTGTCACGTGTTGTTGTATATATTAATTTTATTTACTTGCACTGACAATATTCGTTGTCAGTGTTCGTTAAACAAATGTAAATATAAAAGCTTTTCAAAATACAGTTACTTTTAACATGTAATTTTTTTCAGTGCTTTCGGTTTAATAAAATTACTTTGTATACTTAAGATAGTTGAACATAAATCCAACAGATGTCAGGATTCGGTTTGAAAATTGATGACTGAGTTTACATACTGTATGTATTGTAAATAACGAATCTTCTTGAAGTCACACAGTATTGAAAACTGTACACAACTCACGTTTAACAGCAGTGAACTGGTTCTCTTGTCTGTCTTTCAAAAAATAAATATGGAATTTATACATTGTAGATTACATTTCTCTTGTCAATTACTGCTATATTAAAACATAGTATTTGTTGTCTTTCACTGTGAACGGACAAACTAAATAAAAGTTATACAAGAAACGAATGTTTTGAACCATTCGTGTCTGAGCAGGTAGAGTGAAAACTGTTATTCGGTATCTTCCGGCAGCGCGGGATAGACGGACATTTCAGTTCGTGAAAGCTATTTATCTTGGGACATTTTATTGGAACAATTTCGACACTTGTTAATGTTTTACAGTACGGCATATTTGCAACCTCTATAACAATAACAAATGTTGGAAAATAAACCTTTATTCGTATAAAAACAGTTATAAGTACAACATGATAAACATGAATCTTACTAAAGGCGTTTAGTTGCGGAAAATACAAAACGTAAACAAAATCACAGCATCGCCACTAAATTACAAATAGTATTTCTTTATTTCTGGAGGTATTATAATTTATAGTTAATTAAAAAGTGTAATTCTAGTGGAATTTGGCGTCACTCGTATAGTGCATCCACTGCCTAAAAAGCGCAAATTGCAACGGGATGTGAACCTTGAATCATTGGATTCACAGACCAGACATGCTAAATTACGTTATTAGACCTAAATTTCTGACACTTGGATCTTCATGATTGAGAAAGTTTCGTCTTTTGCTTCAAAATAAATCGTTTTCGTAGTGGTAAATGGTGATATAGGTTCAAACAGGTAGTTTAATTGCAAACAGATCAAAGTCTCTGAATGGAAACGTTCTGATTTCAAGTATACGGCTGAAGAAAGTGGAACTAACTCTAGAATATAATAATTTCTGTCTGCTGTTCTGTGAGAGATCAAAATACAATAAACATTAACAATCTGTTAATTCTATGTTAAAGAGATTACTATGGGATGTTAAGATACAGTAATCACTTTAACTAACTGTTGGCGCTTTAGTAAGGGTTAACAACTTCCATCAGTGGGCACCTTCTACGGCTGTGGTGGCTAAACCCAAAACTCGAAATGGACTGACTGAAGTCTCAAACAAGATGAAGATAGTTAACAAACATAAACAAATAACTACATGTACTTCAACATTGTTTCTTAAAGTGAATAAAACCAAAGTTAAGAATAACAAATATTTTTATTTCTTGTTTTTACAATTCATGTTTATTACTTTGGTGTCGCCTTCAGAGTGCGTGATTATTCTCGTGATTCATGACATGCGCACGTTTTACGAACGTCACAACAGTTCAAATCGCAATATCAAGTGTCCGTTATTTGACGTTGTTTTAATGTCTGCTGTCTAACCGACAGATGACCCACTGCTCTGTACCAGTATCGGAGAAATTACATAATAACCACTTTGTATTCTGGCAGGTAAGTTGGTTCAGTACTCTGAAACAGTACCCCCTGTACGTTGATATGGACAAATAAGTCAAGGAAAGGAGAGCAGAGGGTGTAGTCTTAAAGTGGCTGTTAGTGATAAACTAGTGGTGTAGTATATGTCTGTGGACTTACAATGCCAAAAACCTGGCTAAGGTACACGTGATGGTCACGACACGGCTATCTAACAACAACTGGAAGACTTCCAATATAATAAGGTACAGTAGACATATATAGACTGAAAATGTAAACCGTAGTATAAATATCACAGGATTCAATAATGCATAATGGTAGATTTGACGTTAAGTGTTTTAACGAAACCATTTAATGGTCTTCAAAGGGTTAAATATCATAAAATCAGTAGTTACTGCAAAGTAAGAAATCGTATTGTTGTTGTTTTAAAGCTGATTATGAAGCTACGTAATTGGTTATCTGTGCTCTGCCCACCACGAGTTATCGAAACCTGGTTTCTAGCGTTGTGCCACTTTGGGGAGGGGGGTAAATAATTAGAAATCGTTATGACCAAACTTTCTGGACTGTAAATCATGAGAAGTCATAACGACCCGATTTACTGGACTCGCACGGTTAAATATTCAAACGAAATCGCTTAGTAGGCAGTAAATAGTTGAATATAAACGAATCACTTGCTGGACATTGGAGTCCAGTAAAATTTTACATTACGGCGTACTAAACTGTTAAATTTTACATTACGGCGTACTCAACTGTTAAATTTTACATTACGGCGTACTCAACTGTTAAATTTTACATTACGGTGTACTAAACTGTTAAGTTTTACACTACGGCGTACTTAATTGTTAAGTTTTACATTACGGCGTACTAAACTCTTAAGTTTTACATTACGGCGTACTAAACTGTTAAGTTTTACATTACGGCGTACTAAACTGTTAAATTTTACATTACGGCGAACTAAACTGTTAAGTTTTACATTTCGGCGTACTTAACCGTTAAATTTTACATTACGGCGTACTAAACTGTTAAATAACATTACGGCGAACTAAACTGTTAAGTTTTACATTACGGCGTACTTAACTGTTAAGTTTTACATTAGGGCGTACTCAACTGTTAAATTTTACATTACGGCGTACTAAACTGTTAAATTTTACATTAGGGCGTACTCAACTGTTAAATTTTACATTACGGCGTACTCAACTGTTAAATTTTACATTAGGGCGTACTCAACTGTTAAATTTTACATTACGGCGTACTCAACTGTTAAATTTTACATTACGGTGTACTAAACTGTTAAGTTTTACACTACGGCGTACTTAATTGTTAAGTTTTACATTACGGCGTACTAAACTCTTAAGTTTTACATTACGGCGTACTAAACTCTTAAGTTTTACATTACGGCGTACTAAACTGTTAAATTTTACATTACGGCGAACTAAACTGTTAAGTTTTACATTTCGGCGTACTTAACTGTTAAATTTTACATTACGGCGTACTAAACTGTTAAATTTTACATTACGGCGAACTAAACTGTTAAGTTTTACATTACGGCGTACTTAACTGTTAAGTTTTACATTAGGGCGTACTCAACTGTTAAATTTTACATTACGGCGTACTCAACTGTTAAATTTTACATTAGGGCGTACTCAACTGTTAAATTTTACATTACGGCGTACTCAACTGTTAAATTTTACATTAGGGCGTACTCAACTGTTAAATTTTACATTACGGCGTACTCAACTGTTAAATTTTACATTACGGTGTACTAAACTGTTAAGTTTTACACTACGGCGTACTTAATTGTTAAGTTTTACATTACGGCGTACTAAACTCTTAAGTTTTACATTACGGCGTACTAAACTGTTAAGTTTTACATTACGGCGTACTAAACTGTTAAATTTTACATTACGGCGAACTAAACTGTTAAGTTTTACATTACGGCGTACTTAACTGTTAAGTTTTACATTACGGCGTACTAAACTGTTAAATTATATATTACGGCGTATGTTAATTATATAAATGCGACCTATTGATTTGTAAAGGTTTAAATATCATAATACATCTTACTGAACCCTAAAGGATTAAATATCGTGACATTCCGAGGTTTTATTTTGTAAAGGGTTAAATATTAAATATCGTAACAACGCTTAGTGTCTTGAAATGGGTAAATATCATGTCAGGTCCTTCTGGTCTCTAAAGGGTTAAATATCGTAACGAAACGACTTACTTGACTGAAATGGGTTATATACTGCAAAACATGTGATTCATATATAAAGGATAAAATATCATAAATAAATTACCGAAGTGTAAAGAGATAATAAGCATAGGAACATGTCTTCCTCGGAAGTGAAGGCTTAAATATAACATAACGGCTTACTGGACTCTGTCGGGTTAATAATAATAATACGAACTATCGTCTGTGAAAGGTTAAATATTATAACATGAATTACTGGATTGTAAAGAGTTAAATATTATAACACCACCTACTGGACTCTAAAGAATGAAATATCATAACACGACTTTCTGGACTTTAAAAAGAGTTAAATATTATAACATCACTTACCGGACTCTAGAGAGTTAAATATCATTACACGACTTACCGGACTGTAAAGTGCTAAATATCATAACACGGCACACTGACCACATTACAGTCCAGTCAAGCAAGTCGTGTTAAGTTTAGAATGTCATGGTAGAAATTACTGGACTGTGAAAATTCAGTTATTGGTTTCTAGTTGATGAATGTTTTTGAAGCACACAACTCACTGCGCATGACAGCCAGTTTTAATCTGAGTCTCGTTGTAACATTATTTATTACAGAAAGTTGAGATTAATGACTCGTCTCTCTCTGATCGAAGTACAGGAATGTCCAGTCTTCATTTCTATCTCTAACCTTTCTCTGACCTGTTGTAATTTTGCTTATGTCCACATCTTGTCAATCATCCTTTACTGTGTGCCGAAACTGGGCTAGTTGTATTTGTGTGTGTTTTCTCATAGCAGAGTCACTTTGGGCTATCTCCCGAGCCCAGGGACGTAGAACCCCTTATTTTAGCGTTGTAAATTCGTTGGCTTACCGCTTTACTAGCTGAGAAGTAACAGTTGCAAAGAAACACAACGTGTTTAGTTCTTTTGTGATAACTCAGCATGACTGTCTGCCTGTCTTGTGTTCATCTGAGCTAAATATTCAATACAATGCTCGTTAAATAAGCGAACATGTTCGTTTTTATTTAATTAATCTCAACGTTTCACTTTATAGAAACGTCCGCTGAAGCCCTAACTGAAACTGCCAACACTAAGCTTTATTATTGAGTTTAGTGAAGAACCTGTAAAGAGAACCCGTGAGGTGAGTGTAATGTTATTCACCTCACAGCTCGTGTCTCTGCTCACCAGGAGTCGGGAAGCCAAGAGAACCCGTGAGGTAAGTGTAATGTTGTTCACCTCACAGCTCGTGTCTGTACTCACCAGGAGTCAGGAAACCAAGAGAACCCGTAAGGTGAGTGTAATGTTGTTCACCTCACAGCTCGTGTCTGTGCTCGCCTGGAGTCAGGAAACCAAGAGAACCCGTAAGGTGAGTGTAATGTTGTTCACCTCACAGCTTGTGTCTGTGCTCGCTTGGAGTTAGGAAACCAAGAGAACCCGTAAGGTGAGTGTAATGATGTTCACCTCACAGCTCGTGTCTGTGCTCGCCTGGAGTCAGGAAACCAAAAGAACCCGTGAGTTGAGTGTAATGTTGTTCACCTCACAGCTCGTGTCTGTGCTCGCCTGAAGTCAGGAAGCCAAGAGAACCCGTGAGGTGAGTGTAATGTTGTTCACCTCACAGCTCGTGTCTGTGCTCGCCTGGAGTCAGGAAACCAAAAGAACACGTGAGGTGAGTGTAATGTTGTTCACCTCACAGCTCGTGTCTGTGCTCGCCTGGAGTCAGGAAACCAAGAGAACCCGTAAGGTGAGTGTAATGTTGTTCACCTCACAGCTCGTGTCTGTGCTCGCCTGGAGTCAGGAAACCAAGAGAACCCGTGAGGTGAGTGTAATGTTGTTCACCTCACAGCTCGTGTCTGTGCTCGCCTGGAGTCAGGAAACCAAGAGAACCCGTAAGGTGAGTGTAATGTTGTTCACCTCACAGCTCGTGTCTGTGCTCGCCTTAAGTCAGGAAACCAAGAGAACCCGTAAGGTGAGTGTAATGTTGTTCACCTCACAACTCGTGTCTGTGCTCGCCTGGAGTCAGGAAACCAAGAGAACCCGTGAGGTGAATGCTCATGTAATTTTGTCTACCTCACACTGATATTGCATATTTATCAGTAAAGGCCTCTCTGACAGTAACTGGTCTGATGAAGGAGACAACTGGTGGTTCCAGTATTTAGTAAGAACTTTGTTTCATGTTTACAGATGTGTACTGAAAGATATGTTTTGTTCGAAATGGTTACTCGCCTTATATTTGAATCGTTAGTGTTACCTTACCTGGAACGTGCTAGTTTACATAAGTTGAAGACACAATCCATGTCTTACTTTCTGCTTCTTCCTCGGGCCCGGCATGGCCAAGTGTGTTAAGGAGTGGGACAGAACATTACAAGTGATGCTTTATAGATTTAAATCACATTAAGAGTGTTACAAAGCTAACGATGGATGCAGGCCACATATATGCAGGTTTCAGTACGCAGCATCTCTATAAATAAATCTACGCTCTCTATGTGACTCTCGTGATAACAATCGATATTCGCTTCCCATCAAAGTGTAGGTCATACATATATCGCACGTCAAAAATGTATTGTCTACACACTAGTCATCTTCGATATGTACACGACATCTATCACCAAACAGTGTGGAACTTAATACTTAATAACAAAGAAACAAAAAGTCCAGAAACTGGTCCATCACGAATCCTGTTTGTGTGTAATTTGATATCTCACGTTATCACTACCCCTTCTTGATATAAGTTTTAAGTGGTATTATTTTTCAACACACTCTACAATAGTGATTTTGCACTAAAATAAACAATTTCATCTCTTCTAGCCAGAGAATATAAATACTCTTCTATGTCGCCATGTTTGTTAATGGTATATTTGGTAACTGCTCATGTGTTATATGTGATTACAATTAAAACAAAGAACAAATTCAAAGCTTTCACTTTCTTTTCGTTGTTTAAGTTTCAAAAACATCACATAATTTTTAAACACAATAACTAACAACTGCTACGTGCAGTATTTATCCGCTGGAAAGAAGTAAGCCCGGCATGGCCGAGTGGGTTGAGGCGTTTGACTCGTAACACGAGGGTCACGGATTCGCATCCCCATCGCGCCAAACATGCTCGCCCTTTCAGCCGTGGGGGCGTAATAATGTGACGGTCAATCCCACTATTCGTTGGTAAAATAGTAGCCCAAGATTTGGCGATGGGTGGTGATGACTAGCTGCCTTCCCTCTAGTCTTATACTGCTAAATTAGGGACGGCTAGCGCAAATAACCCTCGTGTAGCTTTGCGCGAAATAAAAAAAACAAAGCTAACCTACTTTCTACTGACATCTGGTGAGGTTTTTTATGCAGTTTGGAAAGGAAACACTCAGACTGTGCCGTTAACCCAATAATCCAATTAATTTGCTTTCACATTGTAAGCGTAATTTTAAATACATTTGAAGATAGCAATCAGTGATGTCGAGAAACTCACTTGTTGAGAATTATATATGCAAAAACGGCTCGTTTGGGTTGAGAAAATATTTGAAGATAACAGTTCGTTTTGACAAGTCTTTCTGAGGTTTGGTATTTTTATCATTTTAAATACATTTGAAGATAACAGTTCATTTTGACAAGTCTTTCTGAGGTATTTTTTATAAAAATAATTATACTTCTACCATTCGATCATTTCATTTTCTTCAAAGTAATTTACAAATTAATATGAGTTGTTATTCTATGAAAGTTTAACTCAGTTTATAAAATGGTTTTCTCCTTCATCAACATTCTGAAAGGCTGTGTAAACCTACTTGAACTTTCTTTAATGACTACGTGGTTAGGGCGATCGACTCGTAATCTGAGGGTCGTAGGTTCGAATTCCAGTTACAACAAACATGCTCGCCCTTTCAGCCATAGGGCCGTTGTAAGTTATGGTCAATTCCACTTTTAACTGGTAATATAGTCGCCCAAGAATTGGCGGGATGTGCAAAATTAGGGACTACTAGCGCCCTCGTGTAGCTTTGTGCGAAATTCGAAACAAACAAACAAAATTTCCTTTACAATTTTACCAACAGAGTCACACGTTCTGTTAATCTAATGTTGGACAGAGTCACACGTTCTGTTAACCTCATGTTGGACAGAGTCACACGTTCTGTTAACCTCATGTTGGAATTATCTATGAATAATTTTTCAGATATTTTCGAGACGCATTGAACGTGTTTTTCTTAATGTAAACGTAGTCCTTGACTTAAAATATATCATGCAAAGAACGTTTCATAAAGGTGGTCGCACTTTGGTTTTTGTATTTGTTTTTCTCGACTTTCTTCGCAATCGAAGCTGCTTATTGTCAGATTTTTACAGACATCAGATATCCAACTTTACAGCAAAGACGCAATCTTCACTACAGATGTAGAAAAAACTTCAATTAGTGGAAATTCTCGAGATAAATCACGCTCATTGTTCAGCCCACAGCAGTCATTCGATAGTTAATTGTGTCTCGACCAATAAGATTACGTTAGAAAGTGAGAAATGATAAGGGCTAGGCCAGCTGAAATAGTTTCTTATCGGAGTTTCCCTTAAGGCTAGACTTCGTAACGAATGCTTATTATGTTTTTTTGTCTGGTATTTAGGAAAGGAAAAAAGTAACATCTACTGGACTTTATATGTTACTTGATGGGTATTGAATTTCAATTTTTGTGCACGTGACGGACAATTGAGAAACCGACGCTTTTATTTCTTAATAAATAGACTTTTATTACCATTGTTTTATAACAATTTTCAAAAAGTCAGATTTTAATCTCAATTTTATTATTAGATGCTCGAAATTCTGGCACAGTTACAGGTGGCAATATTTGCGTTTTATTACTTTAATGTTTGCTGGTTTTGTGTGTATCGTATATTATCAAACAAGTTGGTACAAAATATTCATTAAATTCAAATAATTCTTGCAATATTATCTAGTGTGCCATAGGAAACTTGCTTAAAAACGTAGTAACGACGACTTGTCATGTAGGAAAGTTTTTATTTGCCACTTACAAAGTAATAATATATGGTCCCTCTTAAACAAAATGCGTTAAACTTTTAAACTTAGACGTGGGTATCATCTCTTTAATATGTAATACATGAATTGTATACATCTGTAACATTAACGGATTCATGCCAATAGCATGTTACTCAGACGAACTGTTAGTAAAACAAATCAATTTAAACATTATATCGATAATACTATATTTTACTACACATAATAACTTCTTAAACACTCGGATCAAATTTCTTATCTTGCCAATTGGAATATTTTGATCTCTTTGGAGTATAATTTTGTGTAAATATTGTTGTTGCTAAGACTGAAAACGGTGAATGTTGGAACTAAAATGTTTACTCTATGTTTTGTTTTTTTACCGCTGGAGGAGCAACAAGAACGATTAGTTGGCGTCCAGCCAAGTTGCAGTCAGTGGTTCTTGTCCTTAACTTGAATTATTAGAAATTGTATATTCTGTTTTTTTTCGTGGCTGTTTGTAGAAGAAGGCGTAATGCTGAACCTGTAACCATGTTTTTTTGTTTCTTGTTTTTTTTTTTTCCATTGGCGGAGGGGCAAAGTTTATAATTAGGGGCAAGAAATCTTGTTATTTTAAGGGCCATCATAATGCGACTCAATTTAACTTCGCTAAATTGGATTCTTAACAATCAGTGCCGACGATGAAGGGTTAGAAAAACTAATAATTCTTCCTTTTCTTTTTTGCTCCTTTGACCAAGGGAAGGGGAAACATGCCAGAGTTCTGACGGTAGAAATACAATAATACCACAGGTAAGTCTAGAAAGTAACCAGTTGAATAAATAAATTTAAAAAGTTCCTAAACTTACCATTCTTTTTGTAAAAATACGTATGCAGTCACTAGTAATTTTGATCTGACAGTCAACACCGCATAACACAATTTCTTGAGCTGTTTTAGACAAATCGAACAGCAGGATTTGTTCCAAAGCATCAATAGTCCCAAAATAAAAAGGGTATATTTTGCTGAAACGGAGCATGAACCAAGAACCTTAATCGAAGGCCGTGACTGACTTTCTGGAAATTCGGGGTAATTATAGGGAGGGATATGACAAGTTAAGCCTAGTTTGCATAACAAACATTTGTCGTGTTGAAGGAAACGTTAAGATGTGAACAGAAACACAAAATAACTATAAGAAAACACGAACCACTAAATATATTTACTTCAACTCTATCTTTACAGACTTGGTCAATCTTTCAGCTAGCACTGAAACTGTACATACCCCAACGAAACATGGTAAACATGTCAGTATTTTGTAAATAAAGCATATGGCTCGGCATGGCCAAGCGCGTTATGGCGTGCGACTCGTAATCTGAGGGTCGCGGGTTCGCACCCCCATCTAGCCAAACATGCTCGCCCTTTCAGCCGTGGGGGCGTTATAATGTTACGGTCAATCCCACTATTCGTTGGTAAAAGAGTAGCCCAAGAGTTGGCGGTTGGTGGTGATGACTAGTTGCCTTCCCTTTAGTTTTACACTGCTAAATTAGGGACGGCTAGCACAGATAGCCTTCGAGTAGCTTTGTGCGAAATTCAAAAACAAACAAATAAAGCATAAGACATTTAATAAAATATTTTACTACACTTTGTTTGTTAAAATCTCCGTCCATTCAGACTGTTCAGCCTGTGATTAATCTGAATACAAGAAAAATTTCACGTTAAAATGAAAAATACTTTTTATCTTAGACTTTTCATAAATCTACAGACCCTACTAAAGAACGTCAAGATTTTGTATGTGTTTTTTAACAGCACGGAAATTTTTTAGTGGTCAGTTTCCATCTCTAATCTTCCTGTGTCTTGCGGATCATTTTACACACTCTTTTTTACGTGTCAATTACGGCCGCAACTATGGCTTTATTTGTTTGATTGTTTGTTTTTGAATTTTTCAAAAGCAACACCAGGGTTATTTCTAATAGCCGTCCCTAATTTAGCAGTGTAAGGCTAGAGAGATGATAGCTTGTCACCACTAACCACCGCCAACTCTTGGGCTACTCTTTCACACACGAGTAGTAGAATTTATCGCATTGTTACAACGCCCCCACGGCTGAAAGGGCGAACGTGTTTGGTGCCACGGTAATTCGAACCCGTGACCCTTAGATTACGAGTCGTGCGCTCTGACCACCTGAACATGCCGGCTGACATCACTTTGTATTGTTGTACAACAATTGAAAGTGAAAGAAAATGGCATTGGTATATATTGTACAACGCTTGACGCTGAAACAAGTGCTAACTAACTGGCATTATTGTATGTATTTACAACACTTGACACTGAAATAAGCACTAAATAAAGGGCATCATGTATGTTGTATAACACTTCACAGTGAAACAAGTGCTAACTGGCATTATTATATATGCCGTATGATGGTAATATTATATATGTTGTATAACACTTGACACTGAAACACTTTTGAATAAATGACGTTTTTTGCAATTTGTATCATACTTTGTTTGCAAAACTTACAAAATGGCTACCAGCGCTAACCGTTCTTAATGTAGCAGTAAAAGAGTAAAGGAAAATAATATCATGACCATCCACCGCTAACTCTCAGGCTACTCTCTTTTAGCAACGAATAATAGGATTGACTTTGACATTATAACGATTTTACGGCTGAAAGGGCGAGCTGGTATGTCTGGACAGGAAATTGCAACCGCGAATCTTGGATTCCTAGTCACACCTGGTCATTACGAAACTGTAAAAATGCTTAACATCGATTTTTTTTTAAATTTCACGTTAAGCTACAGCTTCACCAGGGCTATCTGTGTTAGCAGTTCCTAAATTAGTAGTATAAGGCTAGAGGATAAGCTTCACGAGGGCTAACTATGTTAGCAGTTCCTAAATTAACAGTGTAAGACTAGAGGGAAGCTACATGAGGGCTATCTGTGTTAGCAGTTCCTAAATTAGTAGTATAAGGCTAGAGGATAAGCTTCACGAGGGCTAACTGTGTTAGCAGTTCCTAAATTAACAGTGTAAGACTAGAGGGAAGCTACATGAGGACTATCTGTGTTAGCAGTTCCTAAATTAGCAGTGTAAGGCTAGAGGATAAGCTTCACGAGGGCTATCTGTGTTAGCAGTTCCTAAATTAGCAATGTAAGGCTAGAGGATAAGCTTCACGAGGGCTATCTGTGTTAGCAGTTCCTAAATTAGCAGTGTAAGACTAGAGAAAAGGCAGCTAATCATCACCACCTACTGCTTGTTCTTGGGATACTCTTTTACCAACGAATAATGGGATTGATCATAACAGTATGACTCCACCATAGATGAAAGGGCGAGCATGTTTGATGTGATGGGGATTCAAATCCGTAACCCTCGGATTAACTTAACATCGAACCACATGCTAACCTACTTACGTTGTCTTATGCTATGGTTCCCCTTTGGAACGACAGCAAATCTACGGACTTACAACGCTAAAATTAGAGGTTTGATTCCCCAGAGTGGAAAGAGCGAAGAGCCCGATGTGTCTTTCTACATTGTTGTGTGATGTTTCAATTAAACTAACTTCATTATCTCTTATTGATAACGGTCATTCAGCATATTTTGATGTTGTTGACAACAAGGTTCTTAAATATGCAAAAACGGCTGTTCTGGGCCCAGAACAGCCGTTTTTGCATATAAAAGTTCTCAACAAGTGGGTTTCTCGACATCACTGAAGGTTCTTAAATACTTTGACTCAGCGATAACTCGTGTACTGCTTCCGGGATGGCTCGTATACTGCTTCCGGAATGACTCGTATACTGCTTCCGGGATGACTCGTATACTGCTTCCGGGATGACTCATATACTGTTTCCGGAATGACTTGTATTCTGCTTCCGGGATGACTCGAGTACTGCTTCCGGGAAGACTCGTATACTGCTTCCGGAATGAACGGCAGAAATATTTAGATTAAATGAGATATGTAAATTGGGCGGATGTCTTAACGATGTCACTCTTCTCGGCAGATGGACTTACATATCAACAATTAAAAGTTTCTTTATTGTTTGTAAAATAACAAACTCTGAAACACAGCTGCCAATTATCCTTGACCCGATGTCAGTGATAGAGTATGGAATGTCTCAGACATCGTGATTTGTGTTTATCATTTCTCTTCACAGCAAACCTCTGTCACATCAAGCATGCTCGCCCTTTAAGTCATGGGGTGATATAATGTGACGGTCAATCCCACTATTCGTTGGTAAAAGAGTAGCCCAAGAGTTGGCGGTGGGTGGTGATGACTAGCTGCCTTTCCACTAGTTTTACACTGCAAAATTATGGACGGATAGTGCAGATAGCCCTCGAGTAGCTTTGAGCGATCCGGTTTCAACTGAAGTGAAATGTTAGAGGTATAATAAAACCACAACGAATAATGCCAGTAAGGGTGATTAATAAAATTATAAAAAACTAGTTGTGTTTCAACAAAGTGTGATAAGATAAATGAAAGTTGCTACCTAGAAAAGTTCATAGAGGTAAGACTAATGAAAGAACATTTTGTGACGATTGAAACAAGATAACAGTAAAGTAAACATTTTCAAATAAAGAATAGATGACCATTAAATATTCTTTTTTACATCATTGTCAACAAGAACATCTGGCCTCTGTTTGAATGAAACCACTACAAACATGTTTTCCATCATTTTCAATAAGAGAATCTAATCTAGCCAACGTCTGAATGAAACCACTACAAACATGTTTTCTATCATTTTCAACAAGAGAATCTAATCTAGCCAACGTCTAAATGAAACCACTACAAACATGTTTTCTATCATTTTCAACAAGAGAATCTAATCTAACCAACGTCTAAATGAAACCACTACAAACATGTTTTCTATCATTTTCAACAAGAGAATCTAATCTAACCAACGTCTAAATGAAACCACTACAAACATGTTTTTATCATTTTCAACAAGAGAATCTAATCTAACCAAGTCTAAAAAACCACTACAAAATCATAAAAGAGAACCAACGTCTAAATGAAACCACTACAAACATGTTTTCTATCATTTTCAACAAGAGAATCTAATCCAGCCAACGTCTAAATGAAACCACTACAAACATGTTTTCTATCATTTTCAACAAGAGAATCTAATCCAGCCAACGTCTAAATGAAACCACTACAAACATGTTTTCTATCATTTTCAACAAGAGAATCTAATCCAGCCAACGTCTAAATGAAACCACTACAAATATGTTTTCCATCATTTTCAACAAGAGAATCTAATCTAGCCAACGTCTAAATGAAATCACTACAGTCCCTTTTTTTGCGCATAGTGTTAACAATGTGCACATTATTCAATTTTCTGTTCTTGTGATATTGAATAGAAAAACAAATGAAAGTAACGTTATGGATAAAATATTCAATAAAGTACACAGTGTTGATACAGTTTTAAAAGTACAAAGTATAATACAGTTTTAAAAAGTCTTCAGTGCAGACAATTTTGAATTTAACTTGTCTCTCAGTTTGACTTTAGGGTAATTTTATGTCCTGGAAGAAAATTAGTTTTAAGATAAAATTATTTAGAATACGTGATTTTATTTACATTACCTGACCTGGAAGAGAACAAGAGTTTTAGATGAAAACCCTGAAGTAATGTTTATGTGTCAATACATTTAATTATATATGCAAAAACGGCTCGTTTGGGTTGAGAAAATATTTTAAATAGAAGAACAAGCAACGTTTCAACCTTCTTCGGTCATCGTCAGGCTCACATTTTTGCATATATAATTCTCAAAAAGTGGGTTTCTCGACATCACTGAATACATTTAATATCTTGAACCCTTAAGTAATGTTTATGTGTCAATACATTTAATATCGTGAACCCTTAATAATGTTTATGTGTTAATACATTTAATATCGTGAACCCTGAAGTAATGTTTATGTGTTAATACATTTAATATCGTGAACCCTGAAGTAATGTTTATGTGTTAATACATTTAATATCGTGAACCCTGAAGTAATGTTTATGTGTTAATACATTTAATATCGTGAACCCTGAAGTAATGTTTATGTGTTAATACATTTAATATCGTGAACCCTGAAGTAATGTTTATGTGTTAATACATTTAATATCGTGAACCTTGAAGTAATGTTTATGTGTTAATACATTTAATATCGTGTACCTTGAAGTAAAGTTTATGTGTTAATACATTTAATATCGTGAACCCTTAAGTAATGTTTATGTGTTAATACATTTAATATCGTGAACCCTGAAGTAATGTTTATGTGTTAATAAATATCTATCGTTTCAAAGTTTTGAAGTTGAAATTAGTTCACGTCTCTTGACACACGATAGTCATGTTGAACAGACAGTAATGACGTTAATATTTATCTATATGATTACTTAAATTACTAATCAAGGTATTACATTTCATAATATTCTGTCGATATTTATAACAGAAAGTGAAAGTTACCATTTCAAACGTAACATCAGAATGAGAAAAATATAAAAGTGATAGTGTCGTTTGTATTGGGAAAGATTTTATGTGTATGTTTTAGTGTTTTATCTTCAAGGATTCCTTAATGTAGTAAATTATTTTTGACGGTACTTTTTGACTACTTTATTGAATTTACCAGAATCAAGAACTGATAAACAGACTTGGGGTGTGAAACATTGCATTTAAATTTCCCGTCAAGTTGTATTAATCTTTAAATTTCAAATGTTTATCACTGATCAAATTAATCAACATACGTGCTTGAGGTATCAGACATTTCTAGTTCGATATCTTTCTAATTTGTGTTTGTTTTATCACAGAACATTAGTAATAACAATTTATGTGTTAATCAACTGTCGTGTATCAGTCGTGTTTAACACCCTGGTCCTGATAGTTTAACATTACAATTCCTTCTTATTTATCTATACTACTGTTTGACTTTTAAGTTTTTCCACGAGCCTAATATCTAATCAGATACTTTGTTTATACTTAAAGTACCAATAAAAAGATTCCTTTACATTGATAAAGTCTCTCTGTATAGCTTGGAAAGGAAAAAGGAAAACAGTGGGACTTAAGTCAAATGTTGCAAAGCATTATTTATAGTAGTTTATCAGCCATTATTTTATTGCGTAAAGTTGTTTGTCAGCCATTATTTCATTGCTTAAAGTAGTTTGACAGCCATTATTTCATTGCTTAAAGTAGTTTGTCAGCTATTATTTCATTGCTTAAAGTAGTTTATCAGCCATTATTTCATTGCTTAGAGTAGTTTCTCAGCCATTATTTTATTACTTAAAGTAGTTTGTCAGCCATTATTTTATTACTTAAAGTAGTTTGTTAGCCATTATTTTATTGCGTAAAGTAGTTTGTCAGCCATTATTTTATTGCTTAAAGTAGTTTGTCAGCCATTATTTCATTGCTTAAAGTAGTTTATCATAGTGGATTAAATATTCTTATACTGGGTATAGAATATAAAAAACAGCACGAAATAAGTGTTTGTAATGTTGTTCTTTATAATACTAACTGCTCCAGAAGACTTATTAACGAGTAAGTTTTACCCATGTTTACATTCTGGAAAATTACTCAAATAGAAGATGCGTGAAAATCAATATAAAAAATATCCATGTATAGTTTGATAAGAATTATTGCCGAGACACGTTTCGTGTTACTGTGTTGTAACATCTCAACAGGTATGTGAATGTTTTAAAAATTGTTTACTGTTTCACTTAGTTACTCAACTTTCAACCAGTGGCTACGATTAACCATTTTGCAACTTTAAGTTTTCGTCATCTGGTAGTGATTGTTTAAACGGCATCAATTCTGATTCATCAGTTATTCATAATTCTACGTCTAGTCCGTTTTAGGCACAAGTAGTCGCTTGTTAGAGGACACTTTCTAAATATTGTAATGAGTCCATAACATCTTTGTTTTCTTCTTACAGTTACTATCAATGTATATTCATATTTGTAGAAATTTTACAAGCTAAATGCTGTTGTATTTTGTAAGTACAAAGTACACCAATAAATAAATGGATGCCTACTCCACAAGAAAATAATGGGTACAAGATTGTCCTTACCTCGTGGATGTGTTCTTTACCATATTTTACCTTGATTTGCAGTATAAATACGAATCGCGAAAATTGGACTATCGATCTTTTGGGCTTTAGCAGCTAAATTTAAGCGAGAGGTTCCTAAAGGTGGATGTGGAAAATATGTTAGCTAACTGGGTGTGAGTGTAGCTGGATGAAAGAAAGCAGATGGTTGTTATAAACGGAGGTCAGCCAAACAGGAGTAAATCTTAACACTTTTTCTTTGTTCTTTTTGATACATCAGTGATATAAATGAAGGAATGGCCAATAAATGACTTAAATGTACAGACTATATTAAGGTTTTGGATGTTACTAGGTGTGAAGAGGATGGTGCTGGTTTACAAAACGATTGAAATTATTTAGTGAGACGGGCCAATAAATGGCTAACGGATTTTAATTACAATAAATGCAAAATACCGCACGTAAGTTATCATAATTCCTATAGAAATAACCTTAACATTATTATTAAAGAAATGGATCTTGGTGTAATAGTTCATCAGTTTTTAACGCCATTCAAGCAGTGTGCTGTTACTAGTGGTGGAACAAACAAGAGTTTAAGTTGTTCATACAGAAATATTGAATACACTATAGAGGTTATTATTTCATTCAATGGTTCACTGGTTATGCCACATTTAGAACATTTTGTATCAGTCCTGGACTCATTACGTTAGGAAGAACATTGAATTGTTGGAAAGGGCTCAGAGGAGGATTATTAGAATTGCTTATGAGATGAAGAGCTTGATATTATGAAATTGTTTTGGAGGAATTTGATTTAGATGTTTAATATTGTAAAGGAATAATGATAGTGTTGATGGCAGGGTAGGAGTCATCTTCAGCTGAGAATGTCCCATTTTTCTAAAAGAGCATTTGACCATTGGAATGGCTGCTTTCGGATGTGGAAATAGTAAACTTAAGTGGCATTAAGAAAAACCTGATAAGTGTACAAATGCTAAGGCCTGACTTTTAGATTATTTATTTATTTTATATTAATTTATAGGAAGGGCAGCCAATAGGCCACTTGTCACGTCATACTATTATGTAAGGTAAAAACAATGTTACACGTTGTACTTACAGGACCTGAGATTTTTAACGTGTGGAATTGATCCGCACTCTTACAGTTTGGATAAAGCTCTTCCTAAGGTTTGCTTATTTGGTACAAGAAACATCCAAAGATCGACAAATGTGACCGGTATCAATCCGGTAATTGGCCACGAGGGATTTGTATTGGTCTAGTGTAGGAACACATGTTAAAAACACTGTCTTAGCTGGTAAGTTGGTTGAGAAGCACAATGTTTTGTGATGTATCAAGCATCTTTCCATATTAAACATCATATCACAGCAGAAATACCACCGTATTTTGCATTAGCTTGTAGACGATTCCTAGGAGGTTACTTAACAAACCAAGGTTCATTCTCCATCCAAGAACTGTGTCAATCTGGACTCGTTGGAAACACTATTATAGTGTCTTATCAGTGTTGATGTACATTCTACTCAGGCTGAGAAAAGACTTTCATATAACTACAACGTCATTGTAGCTTATGTTATGAACATAATGTCTGGTGGTATTGCACATATGTTATGAACATAATGTCTGGTGGTATTGCACATATGTTATGAACATGATGTCTGGTGGTATTGCACATATGTTATGAACATAATGTCTGGTGGTATTGCACATATGTTATGAACATAATGTCTGGTGGTATTGCACATATGTTATGAACATAATGTCTGGTGGTATTGCACATATGTTATGAACATAATGTCTGGTGGTATTGCACATATGTTATGAACATAATGTCTGGTGGTATTGCACATATGTTATGAACATAATGTCTGGTGGTATTGCACATATGTTATGAACATAATGTCTGGTGGTATTGCACATATGTTATGAAGATGGCGTCTGATGGTGTTTAATACATGTTACGAACAAAGCATCTATTGATGTGAAACATATGTTGTGGATATAACTTCCTGTGATGTCAGACCACATATGTACTTATACAGGTTGTTTGTTCTGGCTTATTCTCCATATTTCTCCTCACAGCACGAAAATCCCATTTTGTACATATTGGAACCGGCTAGAAACTGTTGTGTGCAGTATTACCCATAGTAATATTTCTTATTTTGGTTCAGTGGGATACTGCAGGTCTAAAATTTAACAAGTTTTGTATATGTATATATATTTCTTATTTCAATTTAACAAAATACTGCTTGTTAACATTCAAATAAAAAGTTTATATATATTATTTCAGTTCAGCAGGATACTGCTGGTTTAAAATTTAACAAGTTTTGCATGTGTGTGTGTATATATATATATATATATATATATAATATTTCTTATTTCGGTTCAGCGGGATACTGTTGGTTTAAAGTTAACAAAAACGGACGTTGTACGACTTTTCTCGGAGCAAATATTTCGCATCAGGAATGCTGTTCCGACAACAGAGCCAATACAGCGTGGACATCACAAACCATTCCACCTGGTCAGCTTTTCTACTTAACGGTACTTGGTGGCGGTGTCCCTTGTCAACCTTGTAAAGGTAAAATGTTTATGTCGAAAAAATGAATTCCAGTAGATTTATTATCAGTGAAAGTTCCTGTTACTTATTTACAATAAAATGTAGAAGTCTTCTAGCAGAGTTTAGAAGCTAAAGAAGAGATATTCTTTACTTTGTTCTTTATTAAACATCCACAATTTTTAACGTTTTTAACTATCACTTAACACCTGTGTTAATGAAATTTATTCGGATTTCAATTCCGAACTACACTCGAATAAAAAACCTGGTGGGAAAGCAGTACCTTTACGGTTTTATAATGCTAAGATCCTAGGTTTGATTCTCTACACTGGACATAGCAGATAACCCAACGTGGCTTTGCTGAAAGGAAACAAACACAAACACTTTGTTGGCATTCGAAACGAAATAAATTATTTATAATGAAATAATATTCCATGATATTATATGAACGCTGTCCTTTAAAAGGTAGGAAAAATTAACATATTATATATGAAAAATTTTCTTTTTGAATATTAAATTTCAACCAGTTAACCTTATTAAAAACTAGGTATGTTAAATCAAATTTAAATGTTACGACAACTTCAATAATGAAATAGTTTTATCTATTTATAAGGTGAAAGAACAAACCCTGATGATAAATTCATGTCGGTGAAAACACAGCAAATTATTAATATGAATTTATCAACCATGCCTATTTATGCAACTAAAAACTTTTGGTCAACCTTACCAGTTTATGGCTAGTCCAGGCCGTCTCTGTGAAGTAGGCCTTTCTTTGACGTTTATTTGTTTGTTTGTTGAGTTTCACGAAAAGCTACTCAAGCATTAATTGCACGAACTGTCCATAAATTATAAATTAGACGGAAGGCAGTCAACATCATCTATCATCAACTCTTGGACTAGTATTTTGCAAACGAAACATAGGATTAACTGTCGTCTTAAGCGCCCCAGAGTGGCAGGACTTGATAACAGATGACGATTTAAGTCCCTTCATCACCAGATCGTTCACTGCTTTAAAATAAAAAATATAAGTAGTTTATAGATTAATTGATATCTGATAGAAATAAAGGAGTTGTGTTTTATTAGCTTTAATGATTTTTTTTTTAAATTTAGATTTAAAATACAATACTATTAGTTACTCGGCTAACATGTTAATGGAATAAAATCAACCAATAGGCCTAGAGTTGTAAAAAACAAAACAAAAACAGAACTGTGTGTTGTAGCTCTATAATTCATTGTTGTATATAGTTTTCTTCTTAAATTATCAAGAAATTGGCTTTTATCTGTAATAATCTACCGATTATCTTTGGTCGTTAAGGTCGAAAAATGCTGTGAACACATCTACCAAATATTAGTTTAGTGTTATTTTTGTTGTTGTTATATCAGGAGTAGAAACAAACATGAACACGTTTTGCAGAGTTTCTGAGAAAGTAGGAGATAAGAAGAGACAATATATATTTTTTTAATAATCTTGATACAGGAATTTATCTGCATTTTTTAAAATTATTTATTGTGATTAAGAAGGGGAAAATGTAACAAAATCTTTAGGCCTGTGTAACATAAACGAAATGTTATGATGTAAATGGGCACTGTAAGGACAGTAATGTAACCCCAAATTACTGTATCCAGAATCTTTGAACGTCATCAGACTATAGGAAACGTTGCTCCAGGATTATTTACTGGCAGACGTTGAAGAAATGTTACCCAGAATGACCGTGTTTTGAACAGGTTAATTATCTTGTTTAGGTCGAAAGAAGTCTTTCAACATCTCACAACAGGAATGGTATAAACACATTTATTTCAGGGTATCCAAAAGAACAGTGAACAGAAGAACAGGCTATTTTGCAATAAGAGCTGTCTGTAAACTCAAGTTGACCAGAATTAACCGCCGAAATTGTGTTACTTGGGTAATACGGCATGCTAACTTAAGTTAGGACACTGGTAATATGTCATCTTTTCAGATGAGTCCTGTTCCAGGCTTGATAATCTGATGGTAGAATTCATATCCTTTAATAAAACGTCAGTGGCTCCTCCTACATATGCTGGGTAAAGTTTGACAACAACTTTGTGTTCCAGGATGACAAAGTCACATTATGGGTGTTATACAGAATTATCTCCACCAGAAGGACGTCATAAGACTGTGATGATCAGTGAAATCTCCAGATTGTAATCTCTTTAAGAACTGATGGACAGAATTGAGTTTAACGGTTGCTAATCACGACCTTAAACCAGAGTAGAAGGAAGACCAACCAAATGTTGAATATTTGAATATGAACTCATACATGGTTACAGATGCTATTTATAATAATTTGATGTTATAGTTTGTCATTATTTATGTATTGGTAAGGATTTTTATGACAGGTAAAATAATGAATTACAAATTTTCTGCAGGTTTCTGATAAAATTAGTGGACGACTTAATAAATCGCCCACGATGTTCATATAACCTATATCTTCATACAAATTACATATATAGATGTTTAATATAACAAACAGTTTTTCAATTTCACAGCACTAAATAATAATATAATATTATTTATTACAAAATATGGAAACATTTTTGGCAAAGACTGTATATACAGGGTGTCCATGAAGTCTTTGTCTAGTTTGAATCTTTAATAACTTCACTTTTATATAAGGTAAATAATCTGTAAAATCAAATAGAAAAGAGGAAATCATTTAAGATTTAATCGTGAGAATATTAACTTCAACATATCCACCATCGTTTTGGATACAAAGCCGAATGCGGTTTTGAAGTTTCCCAAACGCATCTGCAGTTGTGTGTGAGTTACATCACTGATCACACCTGTCATCCGAGAATGAAGATCGTTTAGAGGAAGAGTTGTGTGTGAGTTACATCACTGATCACACCTGTCATCCTAGTATGAAGATCGTTTAGAGAGGAAGAGTTGTGTGTGAGTTACATCACTGATCATACCTGTCATCCAAATATGAAGATCGTTTGGAGAGGAAGAGTTGTGTGTGAGTTACATCACTGATCATATCTGTCATCCTGGTATGAAGATCGTTTAGAGAGGAAGAGTTGCGTGTGAGTTACATCACTGATCATATCTGTCATCCTAGTATGAAGACCGTTTAGAGAGGAAGAGTTATGTGTGAGTTACATCACTGATCACACATGTCATCCTGGTATGAAGATTGTTTAGAGAGGAATTTTGAATATGTTCAGAATTCCTGTACGAACAAAATATATAAATATGTATAATGAATATTTTTATACATTTAGCTCTATTATTTTAAGGTCTTTTGTTATTTTGTAGGGAAAATTCACACGATGAGGTTTATGTGCACATTTTAACTTGAGTAACTGACGAACAATGCTGTGGGTGATAACTGATTGTCGAAAAATTCAAAACCAAGAAATAAATTCAGCGGATTTTCTCCTTATATTGTTTTTATAACAGTTAAAATACACAAATAAAAATATACTTACAGATAATTTGGTTTCGATTTTGCAATCTTCTATTCGCAAGATAATGTGTAGACTAGTTTGTCATGATTTTTCATTATCCATCGGGTTTATCTTTCGTCATACGTTATTGCTAGAGGCCCGTGTCTTTTAACAAGTGATATCTCACAGAAAACAGGTTCTATTAAAGACCACACGAGATCATTAATGAGGCCATAAAAAAAAGCATCCGATTTCCCCACATCTATAATTTAATTGTGTTTATTTCTTGTATAATCAGAACCGAACAACGTTTCATGTAAGTTAGCTTTTTTTAAACAATAGGAAAATTATAAAAAAAAAGTTTTATAAATAGAACTTGTAATCTCACCTGGTTAAAAAATTATCCACAGAAATCTCGGAGAAAATGGATTTCAGAGAATACACAAGTTAAGCCTACTCAGTCTGTACATGCGTTATTGAGATAATACATTGTGCTTAAACAGCGATTATATTGAAGTTTGAATAAAGATTTTTAACGAAGTATGATTAGGGAAGAACTTTAGTTAGTTTATGTGTATGGTTAGCTTTTAAAAGTTTTTATAAAGAGTGCTATTTAAAATACACTTTCGTGTTGTATGTTTAGTTGTGTCCATGTTCGTATAACACATTGCAATATACTTTCATGCTCTATGTTTAATATAAGTACATTAAAATATATTTTCATGTTGTGTGCTTAGTAGTGTCCTTGTTAATATAAACACATTAAAATACACTTTTATGTTGTATGTTTAGAGGTGCATATGCTAATGTTAGCACATTAAATTGTACTTTCATGTTCTATGTTTAGTAGTGTCCATGTTAATGTCAGCACATTAAAATATATGAAATTTAAAATATATGTTTTCCTGTTGTATGTTTAGTAGTGCCCATTTTAATAATAACCCATTGAAAGATATATTTTCATGTTGCATGTTTAGTAGTGTCCATGTTAATATCATCACATCAAAAATATGTTTTCATGTTGCATGTTTGGCAGTGCCCGTGTTAAAACGTGCTTTCATGTTGCATGTTTAGTATTGCTCGATTTGATGTCAATTATTCATACACTTACATTATTTGTGTTTAATAGTAACACATTTTTCCCGAATGCGAGTATTAATGCTTAAGGTGACAAGTAGTGGCGTGTGTTGAGTCTCAGTGTTAATAAGTTAAATTCTTTCAATGTCGGTGTCGTTTAACATGATGATAAAGTCTTGCTGTAGATGTTAAAAATGTTTATTGTGTTTTGTACGAGGGCTGTTCAAAAAATACGCGGACTGACGTCATAAAATGAAATGTACTTTATTTAGAAGTTACAGGTCTGGGACCCCTTCAAAGTACTCTCCTCCCCAACGCACACACTTATCCCAACGGTGTTTCCACTTGTTGAAACAGTCCTGGTACGCTTCTTTTGTAATGTCCTCCAGCTCCTTCGTCGCATTTGTCTTAATCTCGGTAATCGTCTAAAATATTCTTCCTTTCAGAGTCTTTTGAGTTTGGGGAACAAGAAAAAATCGCAAGGAGCAAGGTCAGGTGAGTAGGGGGGTGGGGAAGAACAGTGATCAAGTGTTTGGCCAAAAATTCACGAGTTCTGAGGGCTGAATTTCGCAGCAACGCGGTGCATCTTCAATTTTTCGGTCAAAATCTCGTAACAAGATTCAACTGATATCCCATACTCTTCAGCAAGCTCCCTGACAGTCAGACGTCGATTTGCCCGCACAAAGGTGTTGATTTTTGTCGATGTGTGGGTCGTCAGTTGACGTGGAAGGACGTCCAGAACACTCATAATCTTCAATGGACTGTCGACCATCATGCCACTTGAAACATGCCGTACGCTTCACAGCAACATCACCGTAAGCCGTGTTAAGCATAGCAAAAGTTTCAGTCGCAGGTTTTCCAAGTTTAACACAAAATTTCACAATTCGTTGCTCCTTCAGGTCATTCATTCTGAAATCCACCAAACGAAAAAATCGCACTTCACTTAAAACCGCGTAACTAATACACAAATGAAGATATCTGCAATCGGGAAATGGCGTCGTAATCAGCTTATCTGTGCAAACCTAGCGACACCAACTGGAGCCGCGCCATTCAAATAGTCCGTGTATTTTTTGAACAGACCTCATAAAGACAAATCTTACATTTATGTTTTAAAAGTGTTCATCACAACTTTACGAAATACATTCTTTAGAACTTTTTCTTTTGTGAATTTGACTGTTTTTAGTCTCTGTTTTTCTCCCTCTCTGATGTTTGAATAAAACTAGATTACATGTTGTTATTCAGAATGTCACTATTCTAAGACAACTGGGTCAGTAGTGAGATCTAGTCTATTTTTCAACAATACTTTTTTGTCTATCTATGTAAACCATGTAGACATGGGATTCTTTTTTGTTATTTTCCATTACTTGTTTCTCATGCATGTCTGTAAACCTACCAGATATGCTAATTACAATTTCAAACCTTGTAACATTTTTTTAAACTCGTTGACTTAATTGCTGTTTAAATTTAACACTTAGGCAGTTTAAGTAGCTTTAAGTGGTTCTTTTAGAACCTTATTGAAGCTCTTTAAAGAAGGACAACTGTTCATCAAATTATATTAGAAAAAAATAATGTTAGAAAAAACTTTGACTCGACCCGGCATGGTCAGGTAGGTTAAGGTTCTCGACTGATGTTACCCCTGGCATGGCCAGGTAGGTTAAGGTTCTCGACTGATGTTAGGCCCGGCATAGTCTGGTGGTTAAGGCACACGGCTCGTAATCTGAAGGTCACAGATTCAAATCCCCGTCACACCAAACATGTTCATCCTTTCAACCGTGGGGACATTATATTGTTTCGGTTAATCCAACAATTTATTGGTAAAAGAGGAGCCCAAGAGTTGGCGGTGGGTGGTCAAGACTAGCTGTCTTCCCTCTAGTCTTACACTGCAAAATAAGGTACTGCTAGCGCACATAACCCTTGTGTAGCTTATCTGTTTGTAATATTTTCATTGAGTTTGTTCAACGCTAATCTGTTTTTAATATTTTCAGCAAGTTTGTTCAACGCTAATCTGTTTTTAATATTTTAAGCGAGTTTGTTCAACGCTAATCTGTTTGTAATATTTTCAGTGAGTTTGTTCAACGCTAATCTGTTTTTAATATTTTCAGCAAGTTTGTTCAACGCTAATCTGTTTTTAATATTTTCAGCGAGTTTGTTCAACGCTAATATGTTTGTAATATTTTAAGCGAGTTTGTTCAACGCTAATCTGTTTGTAATATTTTCAGTGAGTTTGTTCAACGCTAATCTATTTGTAATATTTTCAGTGAGTTTGTTCAACGCTAATCTGTTTGTAATATTTTTAGTGAGTTTGTTCAACGCTAATCTGTTTGTAATATTTTTAGTAAGTTTGTTCAACGCTAATCTGTTTGTAATATTTTCAGCGAGTTTGTTCAACGCTAATCTGGTCGTAATATTTTCAGTAAGTTTGTTCAACGCTAATCTGGTCGTAATATTTTCAGTAAGTTTGTTCAACGCTAATTTGGTCGTAATATTTTCAGTGAGTTTGTTCAACGCTAATCTGGTCGTAATATTTTCAGTGAGTTTGTTCAACGCTAATCTGTTTGTAATATTTTCAGTGAGTTTGTTCAACGCTAATCTGTTTGTAATATTTTCAGCGAGTTTGTTCAACGCTAATCTGGTCGTAATATTTTCAGTAAGTTTGTTCAACGCTAATTTGGTCGTAATATTTTCAGTGAGTTTGTTCAACGCTAATCTGGTCGTAATATTTTCAGTGAGTTTGTTCAACGCTAATCTGTTTGTAATATTTTCAGTGAGTTTGTTCAACGCTAATCTGTTTGTAATATTTTCAGTGAGTTTGTTCAACGCTAATCTGTTTGTAATATTTTCAGTGAGTTTGTTCAACGTTAATCTGTTTACCTACTTATTTTTGTTGCATTAATCGCATGCTTTGTTCGCAGCAGTTGTCAAATATAAAGTTTCATGTATAATTCAAGTTTTAATTCTAATTTGTCAGTATGAGTTTTATAAATATATCCCCATGATAGTTCGTCAGAAATGGCCTTCATTACTGGCTTCTTATCAACACATCTTGTCATCAAGTAGCCTTTTTTTTGTTATTATCAACCAAAGGGTCACCCGATCTGTCTAAGATTCTCTTGATAAACAAGTCTGACAGAGTTTAACGGAAGACTTCGTCGAAAGTTTGAAATGCTTGAATCATGATACATCGACTTTTTGTGAAGACTTTTAAAAGGAAAGTGACGCATCTGGTGAAGTTATCTGTAAACCAGCCTTGAGGAGAATGTTTACTTTCAGTCTATCAGAAGTAAAAGTGCACCAGTAATGTAATTGTCACATCTACAATTTAACCAGTGAAATTCTAGCATATCTGTTTGTGACAATGTTGCTTCGTAGGTAAAATGCTATGTTAGTTGAAATAATACTATAATGTTTTTAAAGACACCTGGTAACTTTTTTTAATCCATACAGACGAAACGAAAGAAAGGAGGTTACCATGTCATCTAGAATTTGTTAAAACATTACACGTTGGAATATAAGTAACCACAAGTATGTTTTGTAGCGAAACGTTTTATATATGATGATACAAAAACAGTTTTCATTATTGTCAGCACGTTGTCAATCATTAGTAATCGAACCCCGGATTTTACCATTGTGAATCTGTGAATTTACCGCTGACTCATTAGAAAACTACGTATATAGAATGTGCTAATTTAACGAGTTTTTGGTTAAAATATGTTTTTATTGTTGCTTCTGCTGTAATAAAAATAATAACTAGTCTGTATTGACTATTAATAATTTATACGTTGGTAATGATATAAGAGTTTCAAGCATGTTGAAAATAATGTACTTTTGAAGTGTCCATGTGGAAGCTTGTAGAAAAAATATATGTTGATATTTTAATTATCTATCGTAACCAGGACGATACCACTGGATTCAGCATAGAGTTAATGGTTCGTTTAAAACAGAGATTACTTCATGAAATGAATTTTAAAAAAAACATTTTAATGTGCTGAAAGACCGGGTTGTTTTGAAATAAATAAAAATAATTATTTATTTTAGATAAGTAATTTATTAAAAAGTTAGAATTTAAGGTGTTAATATAAATAATTAAAACATTCAATTAATTATGTTTTTATTAAATATAAAACAACATTTACAATGGAATAGTTGAACATTTTATAAACTGGGTTCTTAACACGTTGGCTACAACACGACCCAGCCCGGCATGGCCAGGTGGTTAAGTAACTCGACTCGTCATCCGAGGGTCACGGGTTCAAATCCCCGTCACACCAAACATGCTCGCCCTTTCAGCTAAATCCAACTATTCGTTGGTAAAAGTGTAACTCAAGTGTTGGCAGTGGTTGGTGATGACTAGCTGCCTTCTTTTTGCCCCCCAATGGCACAGTGGTATGTCTGCGGACTTACACACTAAAAACCGGGTTTCGATACCCGTGGTGGGCAGAGCACAGATAGCCCATTGAGTAGCTTTGTGCTTAATTCTAAACAAACAAACAAGCCTTCCCTCTAGTTTTACGCTGCTAAATTAGTGACAGCTAGCGCAGATAGCTCTCGGGTAGCTTTGTGCGAAATTCAAAAACAAACAAACCGTTACGTACTAGTCAAATAAAATCATACGTTACTTACTACTCATATAAAAATATCTGTGACATACTAATGAGTTAAAAACAGTCGTTACATAATAACCAGACAGAAACATTTGTTACGTACCAGTCAGAGGAGTGCTCGAATTGTGACCTCACAATAATAAACGTAATATTATACATCTCTGTATCAAAACATATCCTCAATTTAATTACCTCACTAATTAGGTCAAAATTAATCACTTATTAGTAACTTGCATAAAACAGACATTAAGTACAAACTAAAGACCAACTTACCAAAGTTTGGTGAAGATATATTTGGTAGAATGTAAATCAGTACGAATAACTCGATACATGTGCTTGTGTTCAATCCGTTTAGTCAGTGAGGTCAGACTCTTAAAACAGCTACCTATGTGCACGATTTCGTCGACAGGGGTGTGTGTGTATAAATTGATATTTATTTAAATACTGGTAATTTGATGTAAGTACCGAATGAGATATTTAAACGTGACTGTTGAATTAGCACTAAAAATGAATATTTATATTGAGCCTAAAATAAATATCAACATGGACTATTTAAAGAAAATTTGTTGCACAGTTATCAAACATTAATTAATTAAAAATAAATTAATTTTATGTTTTGCAGCTCCAACAGCGTACCAGGCCCGTCACGACCACGTCCTTAGGACGCTCGATTCGTAGTCTGAGGGTCGCGCGTTAGAATCCCTGCCACACAACATATGTTCTTCCTTTCAGTCGTAGAGTCGTTATAAAGTGACGGGAAATCATATTATTCCATGGTAAAACAGTAACCTAAGAGTTGGCGGTGGGCGGTGATGATAAGCTGCCTTCCCTCTAATCTTACACTGCTAAATTAGGGACGACTAGCTTTACGCAAAATTCAAAATCAAGCAGACGATACTAGTATTTAGATTATTGGATTATTCGGCATTTGCCACCATTTTAGTTGCTCGTATTTGTAATTCTCTGTAACTGTATGCATTCTTTTACTTTTTGTTTTCTGCGTCACTGTTTTACTCATTTCTCACCACTCTCACGTCTAGTCCAAGTTCTTGTAAGCTTAGTTTTCTTTTGAAACAAATTAGAAAATATATTTACACGTTTTGGGGCAGCTTTGTGGAATAATTGGTAGGTAAAGCTTGTGCATTATGTAATGAAATCTGTTTTGGAAAATTTTCAAACCAGTGTAATGGATATGAATGTTTGTGTTGTCTGTTTTAGAAAGATTCCGTTTCTAAAGCTTATGGAGACCGTTCGTCAGGGGAAGTCTGGAACGTGGAAACATGTCTCTTGAATAAATTAAAAAGTGATTTAGTAAACTCACATAAATTTACTTAAAATATTTGAACTTCGTGTTTATAAACACACGTGTCGATGTAAGTTTACATGCTTTTTGTTCCGTTTTTCAGAACTTAAATTTCGAAATTAAACTTATGTTAATAGAGTTAATTTTTAGTAAAGAAGAGTCCATTTTATATACTGAATAACATTAACATAATATTTTTACCTGAGAATTAATACTATGCTCATGTGGCATGTACTTTATTACTATTTTCCCAGACTCGTGCGAGTTCGTGAAATGCCCGGATGAAAGGGCATGCAAGATGAAACGTGGTAAACCAAAGTGTGTTTGCAGACCAAAATGCCCCAAACTGAAGCGGCGAGCAGGGCCCGTGTGTGGAAATGACGGAAGGACCTACAGAAACGTCTGTAAACTGTTGAAGGTTCGCTGTAGGAAAAATTCAAACCTGGAAATAGCGTATTTTAGTCCTTGTCGAGGTGGGTTTACAAATTTGATGGTATGTCGTAAGCTACTAATCCACAAAATGTTCAAGTTAACCATGAAAAACTGTGTTCTCGAAGTGGTAGTATCAGATTCATTTGTTGTTGGATAGCAACCTTCCTGTTACCTTTATGGTTTGGGTGCGAGTTCCGAATGGAAAGTTTCCAAGGTGTACCAGCCATAATAAGCTTTAACAAACAGTGCATGGTAATATTTTCTTACTTCAACTGTTATATCATAATTACAATATTCACTTTGACAAACAGTGCATGGTAATATTTTCTTACTTTAACTGTTATATCTTAATTACAATATTCACTTTGACAAACAGTGCATTGTAATATTTTCTCACTTCAACTGTTATATCATAATTACAATATTCACTTTGACAAACAGTGCATGGTAATATTTTCTCACTTCAACTGTTATATCATAATTACAATATTCACTTTGACAAACAGTGCATGGTAATATTTTCTTACTTTAACTGTTATATCATAATTACAATATTCACTTTGACAAACAGTGCATTGTAATATTTTCTCACTTCAACTGTTATATCATAATTACAATATTCACTTTGACAAACAGTGCATGGTAATATTTTCTCACTTCAACTGTTATATCATAATTACAATATTCACTTTGACAAACAGTGCATTGTAATATTTTCTTACTTCAACTGTTATATCATAATTACAATATTCACTTTGACAAACAGTGCATCGTAATATTTTCTTACTTTAACTGTTATATCGTAATTACAATATTTACTTTGACAAACAGTGCATTGTAATATTTTCTCACTTCAACTGTTATATCATAATTACAATATTCACTTTGACAAACAGTGCATCGTAATATTTTCTTACTTTAACTGTTATATCGTAATTACAATATTCACTTTGACAAACAGTGCATCGTAATATTTTGTTACTTTAACTGTTATATCGTAATTACAATATTCACTTTGACAAACAGTGCATCGTAATATTTTCTCACTTCAACTGTTATATCATAATTACAATATTCACTTTGACAAACAGTGCATTGTAATATTTTCTTACTTTAACTGTTATATCGTAATTACAATATTCACTTTGGCAAACAGTGCATGGTAATATTTTCTCACTTCAACTGTTATATCATAATTACAATATTCACTTTGGCAAACAGTGCATGGTAATATTTTCTTACTTCAACTGTTATATCATAATTACAATATTCACTTTGACAAACAGTGCATCGTAATATTTTCTTACTTCAACTGTTATATCGTAATTACAATATTCACTTTGGCAAACAGTGCATGGTAATATTTTCTCACTTCAACTGTTATATCATAATTACAATATTCACTTTGACAAACAGTGCATTGTAATATTTTCTTACTTCAACTGTTATATCATAATTACAATATTCACTTTGACAAACAGTGCATTGTAATATTTTCTAACTTCAACTGTTATATCATAATTACAATATTCACTTTGACAAACAGTGCATTGTAATATTTCCTTACTTAACTGTTTTATCATAATTATAATATTCACTTTGGCAAACAGTGCATTGTAATATTTTTCTTACTTTAACTGTTATATCGTAATTACAATATTCACTTGACAAACAGTGCATCGTAATATTTCTCACTTCAACTGTTATATCATAATTACAATATTCACTTTGACAAACAGTGCTCGTAATATTTTCTCACTTCAACTGTTATATCATATTACAATATTCACTTTGACAAACAGTGCATCGTAATATTTTCTCACTTCAACTGTTATATCATAATTACAATATTCACTTTGACAACAGTGCATTGTAATATTTTTCTTACTTCAACTGTTATATCGTAATTACAATATTCACTTTGACAAACAGTGCATCGTAATATTTTCTCACTTCACTGTTATATCATAATTACAATATTCACTTTGACAAACAGTGCATTGTAATATTTTCTTACTTCAACTGTTATATCATAATTACAATATTCACTTTGACAAACAGTGCATCGTAATATTTTCTTACTTTAACTGTTATATCGTAATTACAATATTCACTTTGACAAACAGTGCATCGTAATATTTTCTCACTTCAACTGTTATATCATAATTACAATATTCACTTTGACAAACAGTGCATTGTAATATTTTCTTACTTTAACTGTTATATCGTAATTACAATATTCACTTTGGCAAACAGTGCATGGTAATATTTTCTCACTTCAACTGTTATATCATAATTACAATATTCACTTTGACAAACAGTGCATTGTAATATTTTCTCACTTCAACTGTTATATCATAATTACAATATTCACTTTGACAAACAGTGCATTGTAATATTTTCTTACTTCAACTGTTATATCATAATTACAATATTCACTTTGACAAACAGTGCATCGTAATATTTTCTTACTTTAACTGTTATATCGTAATTACAATATTCACTTTGGCAAACAGTGCATGGTAATATTTTCTCACTTCAACTGTTATATCATAATTACAATATTCACTTTGACAAACAGTGCATTGTAATATTTTCTTACTTTAACTGTTATATCATAATTATAATATTCACTTTGGCAAACAGTGCATTGTAATATTTTCTTACTTTAACTGTTATATCGTAATTACAATATTCACTTTGACAAACAGTGCATCGTAATATTTTCTCACTTCAACTGTTATATCATAATTACAATATTCACTTTGACAAACAGTGCATTGTAATATTTTCTTACTTTAACTGTTATATCGTAATTACAATATTCACTTTGACAAACAGTGCATGGTAATATTTTTCTACTTCACTGTTATATCATAATTACAATATTCACTTTGACAAACAGTGCATTGTAATATTTTCTCACTTCAACTGTTATATCATAATTACAATATTCACTTTGACAAACAGTGCATTGTAATATTTTCTCACTTCAACTGTTATATCATAATTACAATATTCACTTTGACAAACAGTGCATCGTAATATTTTCTTACTTTAACTGTTATATCGTAATTACAATATTCACTTTGGCAAACAGTGCATGGTAATATTTTCTCACTTCAACTGTTATATCATAATTACAATATTCACTTTGACAAACAGTGCATTGTAATATTTTCTTACTTCAACTGTTATATCATAATTACAATATTCACTTTGGCAAACAGTGCATGGTAATATTTTCTCACTTCAACTGTTATATCATAATTACAATATTCACTTTGACAAACAGTGCATTGTAATATTTTCTTACTTCAACTGTTATATCATAATTACAATATTCACTTTGACAAACAGTGCATTGTAATATTTTCTTACTTCAACTGTTATATCATAATTACAATATTCACTTTGACAAACAGTGCATTGTAATATTTTCTTACTTTAACTGTTATATCATAATTATAATATTCACTTTGGCAAACAGTGCATTGTAATATTTTCTTACTTCAACTGTTATATCATAATTACAATATTCACTTTGACAAACAGTGCATTGTAATATTTTCTTACTTCAACTGTTATATCATAATTACAATATTCACTTTGACAAACAGTGCATTGTAATATTTTCTTACTTTAACTGTTATATCATAATTATAATATTCACTTTGGCAAACAGTGCATTGTAATATTTTCTTACTTTAACTGTTATATCATAATTACAATATTCACTTTGACAAAGAGTGCATCGTAATATTTTCTTACTTTAACTGTTATATCGTAATTACAATATTCACTTTGACAAACAGTGCATCGTAATATTTTCTTACTTTAACTGTTATATCGTAATTACAATATTCACTTTGACAAACAGTGCATTGTAATATTTTCTTACTTTAACTGTTATATCATTATTACAATATTCACTTTAACAAACAGTGCATTGTAATATTTTCTTACTTTAACTGTTATATCATTATTAGAATATTCACTTTAACAAACAATGCATTGTAATATTTTCTTACTTTAACTGTTATATCATTATTACAATATTTATTTTCATATTGATTAGCGTTTTGATTGAGTTTCCATGATGTTGATTTTCGGACATATTGCTACATGACTATTTTTGATGGTGGGTGAACATATGGTGGAACAATCAAAAGGTTATTTGCTATTTTATGTTAAAAATTGTCATATGACTGGTTAGAAATAGAAAACTACCTGCTAAATGAGATGGATTTCATATAAATTGAAGAATCATAAAGAGGTAAGATGAACACATTTATAAAAAGATGACTTTCTGATAAACATTGATGGTTTGTACACTCGGATAGCCCAGTGAAAGAGTGTTGACCTTGAATACCAGAAGTCATCGGTGCAAGCCCTGATCCACGGTTCTGGAGTCTCTTTCTTCTTATTAAGATACAATTATTCCCAATACAAGTATCCATCAACGAGATAGAGTAACATTACTCAATAATCCCATTAAGTATAAAAATTAACTGTTAATTTACAAGCAGTAATGTCTGAGTAAAATTGTGATGCATACGACGTTAATTCTTTACTTCAGTTGTGACGTGTATATTGTTAATTCTTTACTTCAGTTGTGACGTGCATATTATTAATTCTTTACTTCAGTTGTGACGTGTATATTATTAATTCTTTACTTCAGTTGTGACGTGTATATTGTTAATTCTTTACTTCAGTTGTGACGTGTATATTTTTAATTTTTTACTTCAATTGTGACGTGTATATTGTTCATTCTTTACTTCAGTTGTGACGTGTAAATTATTTATTGCTTATTTTAGTTGTGACGTGTATGTTATTAAGACAACATGAAAGGAAGTACATCAAACACTATTTACCATGTATAATAACTGAAAGAGATATAACTCATGATTTGAAGTTAAAAGATATCTAAAAAGTGTTGCATGCCATAACATTCAAATAGTGAGGTCTAGAGAGTGGTGTAAGTCATAATATTTAAGTAGTGAGGTCTAGAGTGTCAAGTATGACATAGTATTTAAATAATGAGGTCTAGAGTGTCGTGTGTGACATAGTATTTAAATAGTGAGAACTAGAGAGTGGTGTAAGTCATAATATTCAAATAGTGAGGTCTAGAGAGTGAAGTATGATGTAATATTTAACTCACGAGGTCTAAAGAGTGAAGTATCACATAATATTTAGCTAGTAAAATTTAGAGAGGGAAGAATGACTTAATATTTAAATAATGAGGTGTAGAGAGTGAAGAGTAACATAATATTTAAATTGTATAGTCTAGAGAGTGGTGTATCAAAATATTTAAATAGTGAGGTCTAGAGAGGGGTGTATGAAATAATATTTGAATAGTGAGGTCTGGAGTGTTATGTATTACATAATAATTAAGTAGTGAGGTCTAGAGAGTCGTGTATCACATATTATATTTAATTAGTGAGGTCTAGAGAGTCGTGTATGACATAATATTTGGATAGTGAGGTTTGGAGTGTTATGTATTAAGTAATGAGTTCTAGAGAGTCGTGTATCACATAATATTTATGTAGTGAGGTCTAGAGAGTTGTGTATCACATATTATATTTAATTAGTGAGGTCTAAAGAGTCGAGTATGACATAATATTTAAGTAGTGAGGTCTAGAGAGACCTGTATTACATATAATATTTAATTAGTGATGTATGGAGTGTTATGTATTACATAATATTTAAGTAGTGAGGTCTAGAGAGTCCTGTATTACATAATATTTAATTAGTAATGTCTAGAAAGTGGTGTATGACATATAATATTTGACTCGTGAAGTCTAGAGTGTAGTACATGTCATAATATTTCAATAGTGAGGTCTAGAGAGTTGTGCATGATGTAATATTCAAGGACTGAGGTCTAGCTGTCCTGCACAATCTTACTGTGAATAATGTACAGTGGATGTACACCCATCACCATACAGTGGATGTACACCCATCACCATACAGTGGATGTACACCCATCACCATACAGTGGATGTACACCCATCACCATACAGTGAATGTACACCCATCACCATACAGTGAATGTACACCCATCACCATACAGTGGATATACATTCATAACTTTCTTTAGATCACTGAAATGGATTGATCACGGAGACCATATATAGTGGAAAACATAGAAGTATGTATATACTTGACGAATACAAACCATAAATCATAGTTAACAGTGATAGATATTGTTCATTAATGCCAGTTGGTAAAGAGAGTTTTCCTGTCTTTTTAATAATTCTGTTTTACAGTGTTTTTACATTTGTCCAGATACCTCAGTTTGTGGTTATTACAATAATCAGAATTCCTGAACAAATGCTGGTGTTGTTTACAGAAGCTGGTGTGTGAATACTGGAAAGTCACATAGTTACAAATAGAATAATTTTATCCACAGATAACAGCTGTAACAAAGTTAGATGTCCGGGAAAGAAGACTTGTCTGCTTGACCAGTACTTCCAACCTCACTGTGTTCATTGCAGAAAGCAATGTCCAGTTAAGAAACGGCCTCGGTTCTTATGTGGTTCTGACAACGTCACTTACACCAGCCTATGTGAATTACGAAGAGCCTCGTGTGGAAAGGGCGGGACAATTACAGAAATCTACAAAGGACACTGTAAAGGTGAAGTTTACTTCAAGTTCAATAATGGAGCATAAGGACACTCTAACATGTTAATTTTAGTTTAAGTTAAGTAACAAGCATCAGGACACTTATGGTTACTTGTAACTCAAATTGAGGTATGAAACATAAGGACATTGTATAGGTCAATTTAAGTCAAATTGAGGTAGAAAACACAAGGACACTGTAAAGGTTAATTTAAGTCAAATTGAGATATGAAACATGAAGACACTGCAAAGGTTAATTTAACTCAAATTGAGGCATGAAATATGAAGACACTGTAAAGGATAATTTAACTCAAGTTGAGGTATGAAACATGAAGACACTGTAAAGGTTAATTTAACTCAAATTTAGGTATGAAACATAAAGACACTGTAAAGGTTAATTCAACTCAAATTGAGATATGAAACATGAAGACACTGTAAAGGTTAATTTAACTCAAATTGAGATGTGAAACATGAAGACACTGTAAAGGATAATTTAACTCAAATTGAGATGTGAAACATGAAGACACTGTAAAGGTTAATTTTAACTCAAATTGAGGCATGAAATATGAAGACACTGTAAAGGATAATTTAACTCAAATTGAGATATGAAACATAAGGACATTGTGAAGGTTATTTTTTAGCTGAAGTTAAGTGTAACTCATTTGCTGTTGTACATTTATTTCAGTGCCTACGCTTCTGTCAGTATGTTTTGCATGTGTTGTTGACTGTATATTGCACAAGTTCCGCCTATTCTCAAAATTTGTAGAACGTTCTTGAGTGTAACAATTAACAATACTTGTTTAATGAAACAACGTTAAAAGAATGTCGAAATTTCTATAAACGTTTGAGGTCTTTTGGACAGCTACAGTCAATGCACTATAGGCCTATAAAGCTATAATTGTGACGTCTATTAATCGGAAAACTACATAATTTGGCCAGGACTTTTATAGATGTCGAACATTACAAACCATTCAATTTCAGTGAATAACCTCAAGCGTTAGTATTTCTGCGAGGACATTAAATATCTTCATCTGTAAGAAGTGAGCTTGTAAACGTTGTGAGGCCAGCCAAGTTTAGCTAGTTCAACCAAGTTGAAACAATACCAACTCAAAATTAATTTGTTCAACTTGAACCTGGATCGTTGATAAAACTTTCAGTTCTAGATTGGACTTAAAACTCAGTGTTGTCTGTAAGTTTCTAAATCTATTGTGTTTAAAACCTATCATTTGAAATAACTATCAGTAATAACCGTTGTTATAAATTGTATTGTTTTTATGTTTGTATACTAAAATATGTTTGTGTTTACAAAGGAAATTGTGTCTATCAGCTTTGATGGCAAGTATAATAAATTTGATACATATTAACATTTAATTAACTTCCATCAAATTTCCTGTTATTGGAAGTACTAATACATAACGTAATAATGTGGATACTGGTCCAAAAAAATTATCAACGTAACATGAGTAATAAGTTGAGTAATAAAGCATAAGGACACTATAAATATTCATTTTACGTCAAGTTGAATAATAGAGCATAAGGACACTATAAATATTCATTTTACGTCAAGTTGAATAATAGAGCATAAGGACACTATAAATATTCATTTTACGTCATGTTGAGTAATAGAGCATAAGGACACCACAAATATTCATTTTATATCAAGTTGAGTAATAGAGCACAAGGACACTATAAATATTCATTTTACGTTAAGTTGAGTAATAGGGCATAAGGACACTATAAATATTCATTTACGTCATGTTGAGTAATAGAGCATAAGGACACTATAAAGATTCATATTACGTCATGTTGAGTAATAGAGCATAAGGACACTATAAATATTCATTTTACGTCATGTTGAGTAATAGAGCATAAGGACACTATAAATATTCATATTACGACATGTTGAGTTATAGAGCATAAGGATACTATAAATACTCATTTTACGTCATGTTGAGTAATAGAGCACAAGGACACTGTGAAGGTTAATTTTTGGTCAAGTTGAGTAATAGAGCGTAAGGAACCTGTAAATGCTCATTTTGGGTCAAGTTGAGTTATTGGGCATAAGGACACTGTGAAGGTTCATTTTGGGTCAAGTTGAGTAATAGAGCACAAAGACAATGTAATGGTTAATTTGAACCGAATTAAAGTAATCGAACACAAAACTGGTTTTGTTGTAAAAGAAAATCACGTTTGTTTACTTTTTTAAAAAATCAATTTCCGCCTTTCGTCAGTGATGTAATTACCAGCATTTATAAAGCTCTTTTGGCGCGAAAACTTCATCGTATTGAGTGCAGAAAGGAGTAGAGCACGTAAAACACATCACAGAGGTTAAGTATTTACAGTTACTCACGTGCAATCATGTATTGTTTAGGTAAAATGATTGAGACCATTTACAGAGAAGAGTGTATAATGACTGATTGATTGTCACTTCGGTCGATAGTTTTGAGACGACTTGAGTAGACAGTGAAGGAAACAAATGTACAAAGTTTGGACAATCCTGTATCCTTGTTAGGCGCTTTATGATGGAGTAACGTGGTCCGTTGTTCATCTTTGATAGTTTACTTCGTTATCTACTCAAACCGTCTCGAATCTTTAGTTGTTAAAGTGGTTTCCTTGTAGTCATGTTGGCTTTGTGTTGTTGTTCACCACAAGAATCAAACTCCGGATTTTAGAGTAACAAATCCGCTGTCTCTCACTATATCATCAAAGACTGTATTTTGAAATGAATACTTTAATGTTTCTGAAACACGTGGCCTTACTATATTTTGTAAGTAGCAACTTATTATTTTACTTTACTAACACGGGTAATGGCTAGTAATACAGTCTAGTGACAGTTGTACAAACTTTCACAATTTTAAATATTACTAATATGAATTTTCTTAAGGTACCATTTTTTTCCAAATTCTGTTTACAGCTTGTTAATGTACTGGTGACTCATGTGTCAGTCGATCTACATTATTCGGTACCATGACTGAAAATTATGACTTAAAATTATAGTTGTGGTCTTCATTTATTATTTTTAAGAGTTAATTTTTATTGTGGATAAATAAATATAAAGAGAAAGACGTTTAAAAAATGCGTCTGCAATGTTTTTAGTCAACAATGTCAGAAGTAGGCTTAGAATCAATCCAATATTAATCTCCTTGCAACTCCACAAGAGTTGTATCATGGCCTGATTTAGTTTCGTGATTTTGAAATTTATATTTTGTAGTATTTGCGTGTTTCTTCGGATATTTGCGCAGAGCCACAGAAAACCGCTAGCCGTCTCATATCATGACCCCAAATGATCCGTCGTCTGACGAAATAATGGGCTTTGGCAGTTACTCGTATAACGAGCCCACGACCCCAAACTTCAGAGCTCGATATTTTTAATATTTAAACGCAGAGATACGGCTAGAACTAACTAGTAAGACACTTCTGCCATAGAGGAATTTGACAAGTGCTTCAAGTACAATATTTTGTAGAAAGTTTCACGTGCGCCTGGCATGGCCAAGCGGTGGGTGGTGATGACTAGCTCCCTTCACTCTAGTCTTGCAATGCTAAATTAGGGACGGCTAGCACAGATAGCCCTCGAGTAGCTTTGTGTGAAATTCCAAAACAAACAATATCACGTGAAGTAGCTGTTTATTTGTTATCTGTAAATCGACAGCTTTTAAGTTTCATTCCCCAAGAAATAAACATTTGTTAAACATTTCATTCTTTTAATAAGGTCTGTTATATCAACTTATTTTCAAAAATAAAATCGTGTGTTTAAACAGTTATAGTCAGAAGAAGACTTTAAGAAAGACAGACTGAACATTGTTTCGTACTCTATTTGAAGGGTGGACATTTCTGTATTATTGAGGAGTTATGAGATAATACGTTTCTAATCTTGTGGTGTTTTAACCAGCTATGTTATAAATAGACCTTGCTCACGATTAAACTTTGCTTGAGATATATAGGTAAGGGAAACACAATGTCCTAGTACAAAGGAATTTCCGATAGACATACTTTCCGGTTCGCTGTTTTCAGTCATGTGGCATCGATCACGTGCTTCTATGAATCTGACGTGAAACCAACAGATCAATCCATCACAGAATTGGAATAAAATGTGTACAGTATCATGGATATGTTTAATCAACACCAAACTCCGTAACTTTGAGTAACATTGGTTAAAGTCGGTTTAAAGTTGTTTTTTTTTTTAATACCTGGAGATGAACCATATTTAGAGCTACAATACTACTGCATGTACTATTCGTGTTAAGCCTAAAAATGTTGTTATATAATAAAGTAACCTTGCCGTTTACAATGTGAAAATTGGATGTGCAGTTATGTTAGAATTTACGACAAAAGAAACTTCTACGACATGTTTTATATCAATTACGTACGTTTATTTCCGGGTTTTGAATAAGAGTTCATCAGTGTTCATTTTAGTTTGAATAGAATAATGGAAGTTTTAATAGAATCAAGATGATGCTTTATTATTCGATTTTGTGATAAAAGGTTAATTCTACTACTGGGTCCGAAATCGATGAAAGTAGAGCTGAGTGTAAAGCAATAAAAATTTGTGATTAAAGCGGTTAACAGTTAAGGTAAAAATAAACACAAGTTTTTGTTTCCGGGTAGGTACAGACTTTTGTAATTATTTTGTCTTTGTAAATAAGATAAACGTTTGTCTGATGTGCTTGAAAGCTTTTGTTCTGTCCATTGTGAAGTTAGGTCAGGTCAGTCGCTAGTGTCCAGTCAACATTACTCCATTTAAAGAATCCCTAGGTTTTAAGAATAAAGTAATTTTAGAAAATTTATTGCTTGTAGTGTAGGAGAAAGAAGCTAGGTGATAAACCGACAGAAGGGTACTATGGAACTTCTGGAATACGTGTTATCTACCCTAAAATTCATGGAACTTATTTACACACTTAATCTCAGGCAGTTTGCTAACAATTTCTGTATTCTAACACTAGGGCCACTAGCTGTCTCGTGCAGCGGTAAATCAAATGGGACCCTGTTAGAAACGAATCCACGCCATCAGTCGGCGAGTTGTTTTCAGACCACTCATCAGAAATGAAATCGAGTTTATGTCTCATAAAAGTTAGCGCACACTAATGTTAACGGCTCGTAAAGTTGCCGCATATAATTCGTAGCAGTGTCGCACAAGTAGTAAAAGTTTTGGGCGTTCAAGCCACCCACAGATTACATGTTCCATTCAAAGTGCAGCAATAAAAAAAGTGAGGTCCTTCAAACCCTGCAGCTATTGACTTGCCGAAGAGCGGAGAAAAAAAGCTGATGAGAGAAAGTATTGGGAAACTAGAAGATGATTGTTTAGTTACTACCGTTTGGTTGACTGAAAACTGCCTCGTAAATTGTCCGACTGTCCGACTTCAGCCTGTGGTGTCACTCTTAGGAGTGCTAACCCAATCTACGGGCTTTGAGAGCTTAAAATTCTCATATTAAAGCAATTTATTGTAAGTAAAGTGGAAGGAATTATGGCAGTCGGAAGTTAGTCAACATTATTGAAGGAACAGAATTCGCGTATTCCATATTAACAATAACTATAAACATGCATTCAGTTAGTTGCTGCTTTGTGAGAAACCCAAAGTTGACAAGAAGTGTTATATACTGAAGATTTAAAAACCAGAGAACCTTAATGGGAATATTAAAAACCAGAGAACTTAAATGGAAATACTAAAAACCAGAGAACCTAAATGGAAATATTAAGGAAGAATTGTCCTGCTATATTTCTGATACATTACTTAAAATATTGAAATCAAACCTGTTTGGTCAGTAGTTTCAGAACAAGTAATCGACCGATAAGCATCATGATTTATTAGGTGATCATTATTTTGATATGCAAAGCCATGCTGAGCGGTAAACCTGAAAATTTATATAGCTAACAGTAAGGTTTCGGATTCTATATGGAGAGAGTGTGACCTTCAATATAATTTGACAGCCTTAACTATAACACAGAAGTTGTAAAGTCTGTTTTCTTGCAAACGTTAAATTCCAGTCTCGAAAGAGTTTTTGTTTTTTTAACAAGGAAAAGGTAGAAAGACAGTCAACATATCCACCTGTCTGTGGCAAAAGAAGATATTTTAATTTCATGGAAAAATAAATTGAAAAGAAGAGTGTAATATTTATTCATTTTGTCGTGATTGGTTCTTCCAAAAACAGATCATTGAGAAAATGAAAAGCAAGAGTGGATTGATTGAAGTCGTGTAACACTTTCCTTATATAACATTTAGTGAACTTAAAACAATAATAATACCACTTGTTATGATTTGTTGTAAAGAAAGCATCGAATAAGGAATTATTACATCTGTAATCATAATAATGAAAACAATCAGAGAAACAACAAAGCCTAAATCGCGTGAATAAATTGGCTATTAGTTTAGTTTAGGTCTGAATTAGCCTTAACTTATGCTGTGTTTAACATATATTGTGCTAAACACATCTTGTGCCAACTTGTTTTGTACTTGTGCTTAATACATCTTCTGCTAACTTATTTTGTACTTAACTTGTACTTAACACAGCTTGTGCCAATTTATTTCGTACTTAACGTGTGCGTAACTCATCTTTGTTCGTTTGTTTGTTTTTGAATTTCGCACAAAGCTACTCGAGGGCTATCGGTGCTTGCCGTCTTTAATTTACCAGCGTAAAACTAGAGGAAAGGCAGCTAGTCATCACCACTCACCGCCAACTCTTGGGCTGCTCTTTTACCAACGAATAGTGGGATTGACCGTCACATTATAACGCCCCACGGCTGAAACGGCGAGCATGTTTAGCGTGACGGGGATGCGAATCCGCAATCCTCAGATTACGACTCGCACATCTTAATACGCTTGGCCATGCCGGGCCAACACATCTTGTGCTAACTTATTTATGTACCTAACTTGTGCTTAACTTTGCTATTTTTATATATTTTAATTTCTACTTTACCTTTGTTCCAGTTCCTAACGTTGGTACAAAACATTTAAAATGTAATATGTGTTTTAAAGGCTTCAGCCGTGACTTAGGTAACGATATTTGTCGACTTGGGGATCTCGGGCACAGCGTCTTGGGTAAAGATGATGGTCGACTTGGGGATCTCGGGCGCTGCAACTTAGAAAAAGATGATGGTCGACTTGGGGATCTCGGGCACTGCGACTTATATAAAGATGATGGTCGACCTGGTGATCTCGGGCACAACGACTTAGATAAAGATGATTGTCGACCTGGTGATCTCGGGCACAACGACTTAGATAAAGATGATGGTCGACTTGGTGATCTCGGGCACAACGACTTAGGTAAAGATGATGGTCGACCTGGGGATCTCGGATACGGCAACTTAGGTAAAGATGATGGTCGACTTGGTGATCTCGGGCACAACGACTTAGATAAAGATGATGGTCGATTTGGGGATCTCGGGCACTGCGACTTATATAAAGATGATGGTCGACTTGGGGTTCTCTGGCACTGCGACTTGAGTAAAGATGATGGTCGACCTGGGGATCTCGGATACGGCAACTTAAGTAAAGATGATGGTCTACCTGGGGATTTTGGACACAGCGACTTAGGTAAAGATAGTGGTCGACCTGGAGAGTGCTAGACCGGGCTTCATGTATTTTTCAGCTGGTGAATTATTTTAATCAGACCACTAGCTTTTGAGTCAGATTTAACCAGACCACTAGTTTTTGAGTCACGTTTAATCAGACCCCTAGCTTCTGAGTCGGGTTTAACCCACTCAGTCATTATCAGACCTTGCCCATGAACAAAAATACACATTGAAGTTTCTTCAGATTAAGCAATGTTGTTCATATTTGACACACATTAATCAAGCAGTCCAAACGAATATAAAAATCGTAAGTTTACGCCACAAACGTTTCGACATGTAGAGTCATTGTTTTATAAAAGGTTCAAAGCAAAAAAAAACATAAAAGCTAAAACAAATTCGATCGAACATGATCCACAATGTTCTTTTCTCCTGCACGTGGAGAACCTGGTGTCAGCAACTTATTTTTATTTAATCTGTGCACAAGAACTGTTGGTCTAACGAACTGAATGTATGAAAGGAATAGCCCTCTCATGAGACAGTGGTAAGCCTATGGACTTGCGACGCTAAATTAAGGGACTCGATTTCCCATGAGAGACTTTAAATTAAAAACAAACAAAACTAATACGTCAGATATTAACTATTTTCAACTTTTATCCGTATATAACATCCGGAGTTTTTGGTCGTCTCCACTGAAAGAGGCTTTCATCCTTCAGTCAGCACTAAAATGATAAATGTCAACCATAATATGAAATAAGGCTTTAGATAGAAGTTTTCGTTCGTTACTTCATAATTTTTAAATTAAAATTCAGCATCTTTAAGTCTCCATACTAGCTAGTACTAAGGTCTACCTGGTCGAAAGAAATTCAGTTTATATCAATAAAGCCACATTCTTAGTATTACTAATTAAGAACTTGCAAACCCTTTATATTTAGCTTTTAACTGAGACTCGAACGATTTCACTTGTGATTCGGTAAGGAAGATCGAAGCATCATCATAGTCAGCAGTAGGATGAGTAGACTTTAAAAGTAGCTATAGATACAATATTGTACTCCGCCTGCTACACAGTATCTACCGAAATTATTCTAAATGGTTCTTGAATATCTTTGCTTGTCGTTTGGAGACTTCCATGTTTCTTGTCCTTTGTGATTAAGTTCGTGATGCGACTGACACATTTCAATTACGTTCCACTTCAAATCACTTTTCGCAGCCTCAACGCTAAAAAGAGTACAGGAAATGCCTTCTTTTTAGCCAATAAAACATGTTTAAAAATTTAATTTCAAATTAACAAAAATCGAATTGGGTAGCTTTTGTTTTTGTTTTATTCCAAAAAAAATGTGTCCCACTGGCTCGTGAGGGGTCTGTTAAGTTCGGCGCTGTCCTACCTTGTTTTTTAAACACCAGGACGGACAGATTCTTATAGATATGTTGAGAAAACTAATAGCTTTACAATTTTCTTGAAAAGTGTTAACAGATAGGTAGATAAATGTTACTAAATCTGAATTAAAACACACACTGCTTATGGTACTTTTCTTATCAACATTTCAATAATAAAATATCGCTCTGGTTTGTGACTAATATGAGTAGAAATATTCATCTTTTCCAACCACTACTGATCTGGACATCAACCACTACTGATCTGGACATCAACCTCTACTGATCTGGACATTAACCTCTACTGATCTGGACATCAACCACTACTGATCTGGACATCAACCACTACTGATCTGGACATCAACCACTACTGATCTGGACATCAACCTCTACTGATCTGGACATTAACCACTACTGATCTGGACATCAACTACAATTGATCTGGACATTTATTATAGGTGAATATTCATTAAAATTCAATTAGAAAAAAAACATGCGGGTTGAAAAACTGTTAAAGACAAAATACAAAACCAGATTGACTCTGATGAGGAAAGGTCCAGTTTTCGAAAGCGCTCGGATTATAAGGTTTGAGATATTTATTCGTTAACTTAAGTTTTAGTTTTGTCTCGATAGCCATCAAGCTGCTCATACACAGTTCAGTATTTTATGTTTACGATAAGGAAGATGGTATGATTGGTTCTAAAATGTATACGTATATAAGACGACTACATTCCATTAGAAGGCTTAACATGATCATTTATACAACTTACAAGTAAATATATTAAAACGTATGTAGTTTGTAATTAAATGGAACGTGCATTGTTTTGTAGCTCTTATAAAGATGGACGTTTGTTCCCTGGGAATCGGAAAGTGTATACAGAAGAATTGTACACAATCGAATTACAAGACGTTTTTAGTGCATACGCTTGATTGAGTTTGTATACACAACATGTGTCATTCTGAAGGGTGGCGCCAACCATGCAGACATCAATTTGTTCGTTTTTTTTTGTGCAAATGCCGATTGTGAAAGTGTGTTGCGTTATGTAATGGCCAACTCCTTGGAATTTTGTCTCATAGTCTTTTCAAGTGTCAGCATCTCCGCCAAGATAACAAAGTTATTTTAAGTAGCTTGTTTTTTGACTTTCACAACAGGTAAACAGGAAATGTGGTTTACTGTTTTCAGTGCTGTCTGGGCCTGTTAACAAGTGGGTTCTGATTGGCTGTCAACGAGCGGAAAACGTAGGGCTACTAACTCTGTCAATCCAGTAAAGTAACCAACTAATAAAGTAAAACAGTAACTGGATTCACTTCAGTTTAGTAAGCAGTAGTAAAACAGTAAGTGGATTCACTTCAGTTTAGTAAGCAGTAGTAAAACAGTAAGTGGATTCACTTCAGTCTAGTAAGCAGTAGTAAAACAGTAACTGGATTCACTTCAGTCTAGTAAGCAGTAGTAAAACAGTAACTGGATTCACTTCAGTTTAGTAAGCAGTAGTAAAACAGTAACTGGATTCACTTCAGTCTAGAAAGCAGTAGTAAAACAGTAACTGGATTCACTTCAGTCTAGTAAGCAGTAGTAAAACAGTAACTGGATTCACTTCAGTCTAGTAAGCAGTAGTAAAACAGTAGCTGGATTCACTTCAGTCTAGTAAGCAGCAGTAAAACAGTAACTGGATTCACTTCAGTCTAGTAAGCTGTAAGTTTAATGAAAACATAACAGTAAGAAACACAGTTTTTATATTTTATTTTGCTCACATACCAGAAGTGAGTTGCGTATTTGTTACATATTCTTTACACTTATTAGGATATTTATACTGTTATACAATAGAAACTAAAATATAAATCCATTCATTATTTCATTCTTCTGAAAGTGTGTCAGTTTATTGTAAATTTACCAAAGAAAACAATTGAAGATAACTTTTTGTATTTCTGTCGGGAATTGTTATAGAGTAAAAATAAACTACCTAAACTGTTATATCATAAGATGTTTATCGTTGTTTTCTTTGATATTGTGTTCCTTACTGCTGCTGGCCTTCTGGTCACTTGGGAATATTATGTTCCTTACTGCTGCTGGCCTTCTGGTCACTTGGGAATATTGTGTTCCTTACTGCTGCTGGCCTTCTGGTCACTTGGGAATATTGTGTTCCTTACTGCTGCTGGCCTTCTGGTCACTTGGGAATATTGTGTTCCTTACTGCTGCTGGCCGTCTGGTCACTTGGGAATATTGTGTTCCTTACTGCTGCTGGCCTTCTGGTCACTTGGGAATATTGTGTTCCTTACTGCTGCTGGCCGTCTGGTCACTTGGGAATATTGTGTTCCTTACTGCTGCTGGCCGTCTGGTCACTTGGGAATATTGTGTTCCTTACTGCTGCTGGCGGTCTGGTCACTTGGGAATATTGTGTTCCTTACTGCTGCTGGCCGTCTGGTCACTTGGGAATATTGTGTTCCTTACTGCTGCTTACCGTCTGGTCACTTGGGAAAATTGTGTTCCTTACTGCTGCTGGCCTTCTGGTCACTTGGGAATATTGTGTTCCTTACTGCTGCTGGCCTTCTGGTCACTTGGGAATATTGTGTTCCTTACTGCTGCTGACCGTCTGGTCACTTGGGAATATTGTGTTCCTTACTGCTGCTGACCGTCTGGTCACTTGGGAATATTGTGTTCCTTACTGCTGCTTACCGTCTGGTCACTTGGGAAAATTGTGTTCCTTACTGCTGCTGGCCTTCTGGTCACTTGGGAATATTGTGTTCCTTACTGCTGCTGGCCTTCTGGTCACTTGGGAATATTGTGTTCCTTACTGCTGCTGACCGTCTGGTCACTTGGGAATATTGTGTTCCTTACTGCTGCTGACCGTCTGGTCACTTGGGAATATTGTGTTCCTTACTGCTGCTGGCCGTCTGGTCACTTGGGAATATTGTGTTCCTTACTGCTGCTGAGCGTCTGGTCACTTGGGAATATTGTGTTCCTTACTGCTGCTGACCGTCTGGTCACTTGGGAATATTGTGTTCCTTACTGCTGCTGGCCGTCTGGTCACTTGGGAATATTGTGTTCCTTACTGCTGCTTACCGTCTGGTCACTTGGGAAAATTGTGTTCCTTACTGCTGCTGGCCTTCTGGTCACTTGGGAATATTGTGTTCCTTACTGCTGCTGACCGTCTGGTCACTTGGGAATATTGTGTTCCTTACTGCTGCTGGCCTTCTGGTCACTTGGGAATATTGTGTTCCTTACTGCTGCTGGCCTTCTGGTCACTTGAAGGCTTTTCTTGATAGATGGTCGGGAGGTTCACTCTTGGTGATATTATAAAAGTGATCATTTTCTAACTGGAAATTCACGTATTAACAGTTTGTTCCAGTCGTGTTTTAACACTTTGTTCCATTCACGTATTAACAGTTTGTTCCAGTCGTGTATTAACAGTTTGTTCCATTCACGTATTAACAGTTTGTTCCATTCACGTATTAACAGTTTGTTCCACCTATTTTTCTGAATTATACTTTTTTCATTCCAAGTTGGTTGTCTTTATTATCCTGAGTGTCCATCCTTGTTGTGATCTTGAAGTCCATTGCATGTAGGTGTTTTGGTCGTAGACTATAAAGATTGTCTAACCTTAAATCCACATTTCCACATGGAGTCAGTTCACAATGTGCATAATTACTTACGTATCAGGTACTGTATAGAAGTACACACAGTGAGGGTAACTTTAGAAAAGTACACACAGTAAGGGTAACTATAGAAAAGTACATACAGTGAGGGTAACTATAGAAAAGTACACACAGTGAGGGTAACTATAGAGAAGTACACACAGTGAGGGTAATTATAGAGAAGTACACACAGTGAGGGTAACTATAGAGAAGTACACACAGTGAGGGTAACTATAGAGAAGTACACACAGTGAGGGTAACTACAGAGAAGTACACACAGTGAGGGTAACTATAGAGAAGTTTCACACAGTGAGGGTAACTATAGAGAAGTACACACAGTGAGGGTAACTATAGAGAAGTACACACAGTGAGGGTAACTAAAGAAAAGTTTCACACAGTGAGGGTAACTAAAGAAAAGTACACACAGTGAGGGTAACTATAGAGAAGTACACACAGTGAGGGCAACTAAAGAGAAGTTTCACACAGTGAGGGTAACTAAAGAAAAGTACACACAGTGAGGGTAACTATAGAGAAGTACACACAGTGAGGGCAACTTGATATAATTTTATGCTTTCTGTTCACGTTATTTCTTTATTTCTGTGAGAAATTCCACCTTCAATAACAAAATGGCGACAGATAACCATAATCATAGAAACAGTGTTAATCAATATACTGCATGGCTTCCCATCAGTAAACCTTATAGACTGATTTAACGAAATAATACACTTTTCAACTTATTAAAAGTAACACTTTTATTTCTAAATATGAGGTGTTTTCAACCTTAAAATATTGACGTTTTTATTTATTATAAACGATTGATTCAACACAGTGTCTGATGTAATGTTCGTATTTTTATCAGTTATTGTAATTTCCTTTTTCTAGCGTTACGTGGGAACTGTTTCTAGAAATTTGCAGTTGATACAACCTTTGGGTTATTATTCCTTTCCTGAATAAAAAGTTGTTTAACAGCTTAACTAATCTTTTGCTACCTTCCGTCAGAAGTAGTTAACGTTTCTTGATGATCCCTGAATCAGTTGATTGTCGACAGTTTTAATTTTAATTACCAAGTGGAGATCACCTGCTTTATTGTATAGTAACTTAAAAATCATCATCTACTCTAGCATCTGTGAATTGGTTAGGTGCCAATGAATCCTGCCAGCATCAGGATTGAATAAGTGGTCAAGCCTCACTGGATCTTTCAGAGATTTAGCTAAGGTTTCATTTTTCGTCGTACACAACTATTATAATTCGATTTGGAGAATTCCTTTTGGTGTGTCACTGTTAGATAAGGCAGATATTAATGTTTGCTAGCTGTTACAACTCTCATATGGATGGCTGCTCAATGTTATTAAACCTAATCCTTTTGAATTATAAGCAAGATGTGTTATTTATTGTTCACTGTTTAACCAACTTATGCTGTTATTGTGAATTGAGTCTTATATGCTTCTCGTGATACTTTTTAAACATAGTCTGTAGGTTTAACTAGCCTTGTTTAATTCTCTTACTTAATGATATAGATGGTGTACTTTATGAAGGTCCCATAGTCACAGATAATATAGTTATGATAGTAACAAATATAGATAGACCAAATGGGTTTTCTATTTTATACTTCGAAGCTAAGGGTGTCTGATGAAGAACGCTTGGATAGATGCAGAGAGAGAGAGAGTTGTATGTGGCTGATCCAGGTGTTTTATTGTGTCACAGATGTTCATTTGGTACTTTGTATGTGGCTGATTCAAGTGTTTTATTGTATCACAGATGTTCATTTGGTACTTTGTATGTGGCTGATCCAAGTGTTTTATTGTGTCACAGATGTTCATTTGATACCTTGTATGTGGCTGATCCAAGTGTTTTATTGTGTCACAGATGTCCATTTGGTACTTATGTGGCTGATCCAAGTGTTTTATTGTATCACAGATGTCCATTTGGTTATTTGTGTGTGGCTGATCCAAGTGTTTTATTGTGTCACAGATGTTCATTTGGTACCTTGTATGTGGCTGATCCAAGTGTTTTATTGTGTCACAGATGTTCATTTGGTACCTTGTATGTGGCTGATCCAAGTGTTTTTTGTGTCACAGATGTTCATTTGGTACTTTGTTGGTGCTTTTTATATACTTGAACTTTATAATTCATGTCTATCTGTACTTCATAGCTGTCATTTCAATGCTGTTTTAATAATAATCATACTACAAGTATTAAACAGCTTCTTCTCTTCAGTTAAGTTTACTTTTGTTCTTCTTTCTTAACTCTTTAAACCCATAATTCTTTGCTTATTCTGCCTGAAGTATTGTCATGATGTCCTAATAATTATCACCACACTTTCTACATTTTCAGTTTTCTTAATTCTGTTTTCCCCTTCAATATCAGGAATGCCCACATTGTTTAGTAAATAGCTTCACATCTTTCCATGTTGAACATTTGGTGAAAGAAGAGTGTGTAGGGAGACTGGTTTGTGGTGAAGTAGTCTTCATTGTTGGGTCATTTGTTATTGTCCACAAACATTGTCACTGCTAGAAACTTCAGTAGATTACAGTGAGTAAAATTCAGGTACCTAGGCTGTCTCTACACAGACGTCTTTTTTGTAACTTGTGCTTTCGTGTACACATTGATAGTAGTGAAGAGAGGTTACTTTGAGGGGCATTGAGTTATCATTGATCTCAATGTGTACACCAGGATCGCATCTGCTCTTCGGCAAAGTTCTCAAAGTCATTACATGTGGCTGACCTATCTAGAAAATCTACTTCAGCCTATTTATTATCTCTACCTCTAGATACCGCTCTTGTGGTCTTTTTGCACCACTAGGATGATGTCCTCTTTTGATTATTTGATTGAGAAGCACTGCCACGAAGTCTTTAGGATTATTCTCTTTTATCACTAGAGTCTCTTTCAACGTCAAATTCAAGATCATGATTGTCATTACACCCTTCTTTAGCAAACTATTTGACCAGACTTATTGGATCATAATTGTCATCACACCCTTCTTTAGCTAACTGATTGACCAGACTTATTGGATCATAATTGTCATCACACCCTTTTTTAGCTAACTCATTGACCAGACTTATTGGATCATAACTGTCATTACACCCTTCTTTAGCTAACTGATTGACCAGACTTATTGGATCATAATTGTCATTACACCATTCTTTAGCTAAATGATTGACCAGACATATTGGATCATAATTGTCATTACACCCTTTTTTAGCTGACTGATTGACCACACTTACTTTTTGCTTGTTTTGGTTTCACTCAGGAAACTTCCAGCCTGTTTATAAGTGGTAAATAATAATATCGTTTTGATTAGTTCTCAGCCAACCGGACGGAAGCATTAATGCATGATGTCACCATCCGAAGGGTAAAACAAGATTTTGGGACGAACACTGGGTTTAATGAATTACATCTTACACCTTTTAATTTTTTCTTCTTGGTATTTTAATTTTTTGTAAATATCCTTTTGATCTAATTTTAATTTATTTTTTTTAGATTTTCTCACGGTTTTCTGTATATTTCTTTTTGTTCTTTCTTTACTTTTCTGTATGTTTATGTTTCTATTTTTTCATAGTTTTCATCATACGTTTCACTTTTACATTTTGTTATTTATTTTCTTATACCAGCAGTACCCCGCTAGTACAGCGGTATGTTCACGGATTTACAACGCTAAAATCAACGGTTCGATTTCCCTCGGTGGACTCACCAGACAGCCTGATATGGCTTTACTATAAGAAAAACACACACCCTTGCACCGTTATTTTATTACTGAAAGTGTAAAATGAAATGTATAGAAAACAAAACTGGAAAATATTTGTGGAATTTTTAATTTCGAGTCTCCTCTGATTAAAGAGGTTAGTTTGTTTGATTTTATTAAAAACATTGGAGATGTAAAACAGTTTAATACAGAAATGATTCAAGTTTTTACTTTCATCATAAACTGTGTGCGCTTGTCTCCAGGCTATGTGATCTCGCCAAGTCTTTACTTTACGGTTATTATACCAATACTTACTACTCTTATAAGGTTTCAGAGCGCTCTCCTCTTAGCCCGTCATTAAATGGGCAGACAGTAATCGAACTGTTTTATCTGGTTCAATGCATTTTGGCTTTTGTGACTGCTGTTCCAAGAAATGAAACGTGACGTAACGTGACACACACCTGCTTTTATATACGTTAAATGAGATACTGATAATGTACTTAAGACATCTTTAACACTAGATTGTTTGTTGAGGGTTTTTCAAAACAAAAGAATCTGTGATTGTATTTCAACCACATTATGTCCATGTTTATTTTACTTATCTTGAGGCTGAACACACATCAAATATAAAACATACGATTTGTTGAAAGTTAATTATTTCTTTATTTCTAATTGTCTTTTTTTTCTTTGCTTCATTACGAATCAGATATGGAATAGAAAATTTTTGAAGTATTTTTATCAGAACGTCAGTTGAGAATCATGTTATTAGAGTCAGCTATTTGAGAAATTATCCTAATTTTCTTTACGATTATTCTTCACCAGAGATTAACAGATTTACATAAGAATAAAATAAAAACGTTAATTCAATGTAACGGCGACAAACATGTTAAATACATGTAAAAGTACAAAGAAAGGGTCACGTTCATTTTTTTTTACCTAGAATCACGAGGTTTATGCAAGCATGTATGATAAGCTGTGTTTTTTTTATGACGTCCAGAGACATATGGTATAAAAAATGCATTCATAATACAATCGGCGAAAACAGCCGATGAAGTATGTGTTCCTTATTATTATGGTTATTATCCTTCATTAATTAGACAGAAAACGACGTTCATTGGTTGTTGAATCTATTCCATAAAAGGTTTCTTTAGTGTTTCGAGATGTTTATCACGTGAAAAAAGATAAAATGTTAATTAAACCATGATTATTGACTAATAAATGGCGGATTTTTTCAGTAGATCTGTTTTTATGTTGCACTTGCTGAGTGTAATTTATACCTGTTACTTAACATTAAATATACCACATTTTACTCGATTCAACAAGTGATACTTGAATACAATGATTATACAACCTTCGGTTCGCCAAATATTTTTTTTTCAAAAGAAGTGAATTTGTTTGTTTTGAATTTTCGCGAAAATCTACACAAGGGCTATCTATGCTAATCGTTCTTAATTTAGGAGCTCAATACTAGCGGTAAGGCAGCTGGTAATCACCACCCACCATCAACTCTTGGGCTACTTTTATTAATGAAGAGTGGTATTAACCTTGACATTATAACTCCCCCACGACTGAAAGGGCGAGTATATTTGAAGATGACGGGGATTCGAGTGCCTTAACCACATGCCAGGCCTAACAAGAGGAACAAAAGATTCATGTTAAAGTTAACTACCCATTTTAACAAAACAGTTTCTACACTGCCTCTGCTGCCTTTCTTTCGAATATAATTTTCGAAGATTCTTAAGCTGGTAATAATGAGGCGCGACTTACGAAGCAAGTTCAATTATTTATTGAAGTCTTGACAAGACAGTTGACATAAGTTTCGAAATACGAAATAACTTATAACTATTTGTAAGAAACATGGTTTTGATGTTTAATGTTTCCTTGCAAGATAAATTATTTTATTTTGGTTTTTTACTACATTTATATATATTATATTGTTTACATTTACTATCACAGCAAACGCCACTTGTGAGACAATTCGATGTCATCAAAAGAAAACGTGCTTATTAAGTTTGAAAACTAGGCTTCCCACGTGTGTCCATTGTCCACTGACCTGTCCACGAGTAAAGTCAGTCCCAGTGTGTGCCACCAATAATCAGACATATTTAAACTGGTGTCAAATGATGAAACATTCTTGTCGAACAAAGATTTTGTTGGAAACCACAAGCAAGCAGTCATGTTCAGGTGAGTGTCTCTTGTCAACAAAGGTTTTGTTGGAGACTACAAGGTAGCAGTCGTGTTCGGGTGAGTTATTCTTGCCAAACAGAGGTTGTGTTGGAGACCACATGTAAACAGACATGGTCAGGTGAATGATTTTCTTCAGTAAATGTACATAGAAAATTCAGATTGATTAATTTTAGACAGTGTTATTACCATTTAAAGTCTCTCTAAGAGAAAAGTAATTGACAATTAACATCTATAATTGTTAGTATCAGCATTATAACAATATCATAGAAAAGGCAAATGATATTGTTTGTTTGAAGGAGGAAGTTCATTTATCTTAAAAAAAATGTTGCTGATTTTGTGTAATTACTGAATAACATTTCGTTCTTTGTAATGTTGTATCAGTATTCTTCTTTATTGATACTTTATGATGGGTCTTTACGAGTGTGTCGTACATGTGAATTTAAATTTGTTGTCAGAGGAACTGGAAAAGCGTTTTGTCTGTTGTCCGTTGAACTAGTTTTTTTCATTCTTTTACGGCTTATACGTGTAACTTTTTAATGGTTATAATAAAAAAGAAGTTATGCTGAAACCTACATTGGTTGTTCACTAAACTGGACAAAAAAATAGAATATTCAATACGTTCGAATGCTGTAATATTTCACATATGATACAACTGTGGCCTTGAGAAAAAACAAGCCACTAGTCTAATACACGTAACAATAATTGGAACCAATACGGGGAGAGACCATGGTAGTAGCCTTTAGAAACCAAACAGAACACGATTAATCTGCCATCTCTGAAGGAGTTAATTTGTTTTTGTAGTTAAGCACAACGTCACAGAGAAGAACTATCTGTGCTCTGCCCACCAAGGGTATCGAAAAACGGTTTATAGCGTTACAATTATCTTAATAAACTTCATTAAGCTTTATCACAAGGGAATCGAAATCTGGATACCCTCCATTAGAGCCACAACTAACAATAGATTCATACTGGTTCTTTGCGAGATAGTTTTAACCACGTATGATAGTAGATTTGAAAACTTTAATGGACTTCAGCTGCCAATTGAATGGAAAAGGGACAGAGTTTCGGTTTTTATATTTAGGTCTCCGCTGGTCTGAGGAAGACCTCAGCACAGAAAGAAAAACTCCGTCATTCAACAGACAGTTACAATCCATTAAAATTTACAAGCCAGGTATCAGTGTTAGAACATACCTGAACTCAAGACTGTCTAAACAGTTAAGTACTCTGTCTGTTATTGTGAGTTTTCTGTAATATTATTTTACTGCTACATTTATTTAAAAGGAAATTTTATTTTCAAAGCTTACTTGGCTTGATATAATTTTAGTTCAACTTAAACATACATTTGTCTTTTATATTAAATTCATTGTAGATAGTATGTCAGTTACTTGGAATATTTTGTTTTTTTACTTTTAAAATTACTTCGTGTTGAAATTTATAAGTAACATTTGTGAGGGTTTTTAAAGATAATTTTTGTACTGTAATTAAAGTACCAAATAATTTAATCTTCGTTTTATTTTTTTCTTCTTATTTCAGGCACATCGGAACGAAATCGTATTTCCATTCACACTTTACCTTATCACGAGTGAAATATGCAGAGGAATTTTCCACTGCAGGGAGATATGTAAAAGTATAATACACCTAAGTATTAGTAGTTACTGGTCTTTTCACTAGATGACAGGCAGCATTAAATTTATTAGAACTTTGACTGGAATCAATCATCGCACAATGACACACAATTATAATATGTTATATTTTCGGTCATATTTGCCGTAGAGCTGGTTTACTGTAAATTTGTAAAAAGCAAATAATACTAATTTATGTTTCTTTTTTCATTATAGAGTAGTGTTAATTTTTATATATATCGTCATCATATTTAATAATATATTTACAGATTTTATATTTTGAAGAATAATCACAAGTCCAAGAGACCTTTTAGCTTTCAGCCACCAATAATTAGTTTTCGAAAATTTTTTCAAGAAGTTTCTAACTCAATACTTTCCACGTTTAAAAGTTTCCCATTATTTAGATTTATGATGTGTTTTTCGTTATTAGATTTATTTTATAATTTATTTTTTCGTGTTTAACAACTATGAAATTAATAACAAATGAAATTCTTATATATTTTTTTCTTTCTTTAAGAGAATCGCATATTAACCATATAGAATGTTAAACTTTGCAACTTATTAATAATTCTAAAACGGGTTTTTAGCTTAGGAATGAAAAAAAAAACAACCAAGGAAACGGAGACAACTGCAATGTGTTTTCGGCTTATTTATAATATGGTTTATTGAAACAGAAATATCTGGTTCACCCACCAAGCTTTGTGTTTAGGCCTAAAATAAATTCAAATAATTACATTTTTTTCTTTCTTTAAATCACTTTAAACGTTATCTTACAACCAGTGAATAAATACAGTAGACATGAAACAGTGTAGCGTTTAACTTTAAGGGTTATGTAACAAGCGAAAACAACAACGGGTTTTTCCAACTAGAAGTGAAAATTGAATCTGCAAGTAGGTTCTTGACGAAATATATAAAGTAATTTTAAAGAAAAAATAGCACATCCTGCCAGAAGTGTTCTTGTGTGAAGTGTTGTGTTTTTGTTATTTATGACCTGAAATGTAAAAGAAAGGATTTTTGTTTCGCAAACAATACTGTTAGTGCCGAAGTAGTTAACATTACTATATTTATTATAGTGTTTTCGTGTGACTTAGTTTAGTTTGTAGATAAAATTCACAATTAAAACTGCTCGATAAGAAATTCAAAAACTTACAAATTAGTTTTGCTTCCATGTATTTTTATAAAATATTATACACATTTATTTTCTTAGAGATTCATTTCCCATTTTTGTATTATGTTTGTATACAAAATAAAACATCTGTATAAGGCTTGTCTTAGTTACGCTAACAAGAACTATTGTATAGCTATGTTATCTACTAATATGCACCAACATAAATGTAACACTAATAGTGCTTTCTACTATTGTGCACCAACATAAATCTAACCCTTGTAATGAAAGCAACATTCGTTCCCTGTTGTTTTTCTCTTATTTTATTACTTATAGATAACATGTTTAAATAAAGCTAGATTCTATTTTTGACCTTTTGATACAACTTTAGATGTATTTTATTTTTAAAAGAATCACTGACAGTGTGGTATTGTAATTAAAATAGTTATTTTTTTATTTATGAACATTTAGTTTTGCATAAATATTTAATCATAGTTTGGACATTGACATAGGATTTTAAAAGTCTGTACCCGATTTTAACAAGTTGTATAAATGTCATTATATCACATAAGAATAACTTGAAAACTGGTGCATTATATTTACATTCATGAAAGTGAATAAAACATATTAGTGTAGATTCTAAATTGTCAGCTTAATGTTTGAAAGCTAAGTTTCTTCATATTTTATACAAGATACAAGTCTCTTTATCATTAATTAAACTATAACAATCATTTACAAGTCTTTATCTTTAAATGGATGACATCAATAACAAATATCTTTATCATTAATTGGACTACATCAATAACAAATATCTTTATCATTAATTGGACTACATCAATAACAAATATCTTTATCATTAATTGGACTACATCAATAACAAATATCTTTATCATTAATTGGACTACATCAATAACAAATATCTTTATCATTAATTGGACTACATCAATAACAAATATCTTTATCATTAATTGGACTACATCAATAACAAATATCTTTATCATTAATTGGACTACATCAATAACAAATATCTTTATCATTAATTGGACTACATCAATAACAAATATCTTTATCATTAATTGGACTACATCAATAACAAATATCTTTATCATTAAGTGAATTATAACAGTCACAAATCTCTTTATCAAGTGCATAAAAAGAGTTTCCCTTATCATAAGTGGGAGTATACCAGTGATCAGCTTGTTATACTAACTAGCTTGTTAGTTTGATAGGCCACATATTTTAACTACAGTGATGCCCCAAGTTAAACATTACTATAGGTTTAGTTAACAGGTTTTTAGTTTGATAAGCCACATATTTTAACTACAATGATGCCCCAAGTTAAACATTACTATAGGTGTAGTTAACAGGTTTTTAGTTTGATAGGCCACATTTTAACTAAAATGATGACCCAAGTTAAACATTACTATAGGTGTAGTTAACAGGTTTTTAGTTTGATAGGCCACATATTTTAACTACAGTGATGCCCCTAGTTAAACATTACTATAGGTTTAGTTGACAGGTTTTTAGTTTAATAGGCCACATATTTTAACTACAATGATGCCCCAAGTTAAACATTACTATAGGTGTAGTTATCAGGTTTTTAGTTTCATAGGCCACATATTTTAACTACAATGATGCCCCAAGTTAAACATTATTATAGGTTTAGTTAACAGGTTTTTAGTTTGATAGGCCACATATTTTAACTGCAATGATGTCCCAAATTAAACATTACTATAGGTTTAGTTAACAGGTTTTTAGTTTAATAAGCTACATATTTTAACTGCAGTGTATAGGCCACATATTTTAACTATAATGATGCCCCAAGTTAAACATTACCATAGGTGTAGGTAACAGGTTTTTAGTTTGATAGGCCACATATTTTAACTACAATGATGCCCCAAGTTAAACATTCCTATAGGTTTAGTTAACAGGTTTTTAGTTTGATAGGCCACATATTTTAACTACAGTGATGCCCCAAGTTAAACATTACTCTTGGTATAGTTAACAGGTTTTTAGTTTGATAGGCCACATATTTTAACTACAATGATGCCCCAAGTTAAACATTACTATAGGTGTAGTTAACAGGTTTTTAGTTTGATAGGCCACATTTTACCTAAAATGATGTCCGAAGTTAAACATTACTATAGGTGTAGTTAACAGGTTTTTAGTTTGATAGGCCACATATTTTAACTACAGTGCTGCCCCTAGTTAAACATTACTACAGGTGTAGTTAACAGGTTTTAATTTGATAGGCCACATATTTTAACTACAGTGATGCCCCAAGTTAAACATTACTATAGGTGTAGTTAACAGGTTTTTAGTTTCACAGGCCACATATTTTAACTACAGTGATGCCCCAAGTTAAACATTACTATAGGTGTAGTTAACAGGTTTTTAGTTTGATAGGCCACATTTTAACTAAAATGATGCCCCAAGTTAAACATTACCATAGGTGTAGGTAACAGGTTTTTAGTTTGATAGGCCACATATTTTAACTACAGTGATGCGCCAAGTTAAACATTACTATAGGTGTAGTTAACAGGTTTTTAGTTTGATAGGCCACAAATTTTAACTACAGTGATGCCTCAAGTTAAACATTACTGAAGGTTTAGTTAACAGGTTTTTAGTTTAATAGGCTACATCTTTTAACTACAGTGATGCCCCAAGTTAAACATTACTATAGGTGTAGTTAACAGGTTTTTAGTTTGATAGGCCACATATTTTAACTACAGTGATGCCCCAAGTTAAACATTACTCTTGGTTTAGTTAACAGATTTTTAGTTTGATAGGCCACATATTTTAACTATAATGATGCCCCTAGTTAAACATTACTAGAGGTGTAGTTAACAGGTTTTAATTTGATAGGCCACATATTTTAACTACAGTGAGTGAATTTTTTAATGATCCAATAAATGAACTGCTAAATCATAAATTAGTTCATTTTGCACTCTGAAACTGGATTAGATACCAGCCTCATGATTATGTTAATAACTATTCGTGTTTCTGTAAGTGTGGACATAATTATTTACAAAGTAATTTGCAGTTCTATACTGCCTAACTTTCAGTTTTGAAATAATAATTTCGGTCTTTTTAACAGACTGATTAGATGAAACATTTCCACACAGCTTCCATGATGGCTCTTTTGTGACTAACGTATCGTACATTTTAGAAACTATTCACAATGTGCTATATAACATCTGACTGGGAGACTTGCTCACATGTGCTAAAACATATATCAACTTAATTTGTGTGAAGTTGTCTAACACATTTGAAATAGAAATACCCATACAAGGATGTACTTGTAGACTACGTTATGAACATTTATACAAAACAAATAATGTGTTCCCTTTTGTAAAAAACTCTTTTGAAACCTTCAAGTTATACATTGTTATTTTTTAGACCATAACACAATTATCTCAATTATAATACAATGCATCTCATTTGTATATCATTGCCGAAGGTGTGCTACAGATATCTAATGTATTTAGCAAATTTTGTGATATGTAATACCAATAACAAGGTAATTAGGGTTTTTCACACTGAATCCAATGGTTTATAGGCCTTGTTTTCAATATAGTGTGCAGTAAATCACTAAACTATTTGTGTTATATTCCCCCAATTTTTAAAAATACAAAATTAGTACTTGTGGAAGGGCTAATACAAACTGTAAGTAAATGATAGGCTGATTATGGAAATATATGGACTTTATGTGAATGTATACGGATCAACACTAAATAGAAACAGTTTGCACACAATATACAGTTGTCCCAGGATATTTTATTTCAATGCGGATGAATAAAAATACAGAGAAATGTTTTTCTTAAATTCCATAGTAGAACTGTAACTTAACAATATCTATATATTTGCTGCTTACTACAGTCATTCTGACCAAAATATACAAACAGTATCTATAGGAGTACTTGGAATGGTTACCATAACGTTCTAGTTACTAGCAGCAAGAACTTAAGAAGAAAGAAATATGTGAACTATATCATTAAGCCTGTTTTTATACTGAAGATTTCTCTGAGAGCTTGTGAAATTAAACAAACATTGTAAGTTCAGAAGTTCCCTGAGTAACGGATTTATATTAGAATATCTTTAAAAATCACTGATTTTTTACTCATATGGGATAACATTATCGTTCCAAAGTGTTTTGAAGTTCATTTACCAATAAACACAATTTAGGTTTGGAATCTAAAACCATGGTTTTCGAGCTGTAGAACCTAAAATATAAACGAACTGGAAGATATCATGTTTGTAAAGGAAAGCAAGCTTTAAAAGTTACAAACAATGAATTTTATGGATAATCTTTGTACTTGTTTTCCACAGTTACAATACATGAAGTTAAGAGAATAATTTGATGTTTAAAACAAGGGATGTAGATTTTACAGTCAATAACCCTTCCACTGGTGTAATTTTTTTGTCTCAAAAAATAGAATTAGTAGCTGCTAATGATTTTATTAAATTTACATGGAAGGAAGCAATTGAAATATATTAATAAAGTTATATTTATTTATAGCTTCAACAGCTCAACTGAAAATATTTTAATAATTCTTTGTACCTTTTCCTAACTTCAAAAATACCTAATTATGAATTTTTCAATAACTTAAGTTCGAAAACCACAACACGAATTTCAAATTATTTATACAAAATAAAATTATTAAAAAGAAACTACAGGTGAGCAGTAATAGGTTGTGGAATTTTTTAAACTGTATTAATAAAATTTTAACTAGTTTTATCCACAGAAAGATTCAAGATTGCTTCTTTCAATAATTTGTCTGTATGCTGTTTCTACACACACAAACTAAATGTTCCCAAAACTAAGATAAAAAAAAAATGCAACTCATGCCAAAATACCAGCAAAATGTTTTGAAGACTACGTGTAGCAACTAAAATTGTTATTAATACAATGATCTACTAAAAATTGTAAAAGTACAAGATGAAAGAAGTTGCTAGAAAGGCACAGAAGACATCACAATTAAACAACAGCACACCGATCGACCTAAAATATTATAATACAAAAACACCAGAATAAACATGTATATTTAATGTAAAATTATTTATGAGAGCCCAGCTTCACATCCTATTTAAAACATAGAAAGCTGCAGGTATGAAACCTTTCACTGTTTATTTTACTGAAGTAAATAATAGCTTGAAGATAAACAGCAGTAAATTTTCTGATGGTATATCTTTACATCAATGAACTTAAAGTACGAAATAAATACACCTCAATTAACTTTGTTAAAATGTTGCACTACGTTTATATGTTCAACTGAATCTCGATTCATTAAAAAATATATTTATATTGTTCATGAACAAAAATTAAATTAACATTGAAAGTTTTTACACATAAGAATAATCAGTAATAACCAGACTGTGATGCAGTATAACTTAGGACTAAACTGATTAAAATCATATTACTTATTTCAACTGAGAAGCACACTTATCTCTATTTATTCTAATTTTTATACAGTGAAAACAACTGTGGTTTAAATAAGTGAATTCACTAAGACAACATTTCAGCTCTTCTGTCAGATTCTCTTGTTATTTGACAGTTCCTCACCTTCTAAGCACATTTATAAAAAAACAATAAAATGTTTTTCTGTTGACAAGAAGTGAGAACTTACAATTAAAAACATGAACTGTACGTGTTTGTGAAATCACACACTTGTTCACATTTTAAATCTTATCTTAAACTTTTAAGAAAAACTGTAATAAATAATTTACCATACTCTATAACTTCCATTTCTGGTAACACTGTTGTAATTAATAATTTACCACATTCTATTATTTCCATTTCTAGTTACACTGTTGTAATTAATAATTTACCACATCCCGTTATTTTCATTTCTAGTTACACTGTTGTAATTAATAATTTACCACATTCTATTATTTCCATTTCTAGTTACACTGTTGTAATTAATAATTTACCATGTTCCGTTATTTTCATTTCTAGTAACACTAATTAATAATTTACCATATCCTATCACTTCTATTTTTAGTTAAACTGTTTTAATTAGTAATTTACAATGTTATATTTTCATTTATAGCAACAGTTTTCATTAAATATTTACCATTTTATATCACTTCCATTTCCATTAACAGTTTTATTTATTAATTTTGTTTAGAAAAAGTACTAAATACTAATTAATCCACTTATTTTCACACTTTTAATGAAAGATGTAAGCTTAAATGCGGTTTCTTCATACAATACATGTTAAAAACATTGCAATAAACATAATATTAAACGTTAAAACATACAGTACATAAATAATAATTTCATCAAAATCTCAAAATTTGCAATAAAACACAACAATCACAAATATGAGCAATTTTGGTAACACATACAACAGTTCATGCTGGAAACTAAGAGTCACCTAAGAAATTATTTATCAAACTGTCCTTAACTTCCAGTAAAGTTTAATTAAATCTACGAAATACAGTCCTTAAAAACATCTTAGAAAATTTTGTAAAACTACTGACAAACACAAATTTTTATAAAAACAGTCACAAGACTGTCATTCGTCTTGAGTTATTTAATGAAATTCTCAGAACAATGTAACTGTGAATTTCTTGAGATATTTTATTACACAACGTATGAGTTTCTCTTGTGATAAAAACAACCATGTATTGAATAAAAAAGAAACATTCAGGAAGTAAAACCTACAATTCTTAATAAATATAGTATAATCAATTATGTATGTGTAGCAAGTAATAACTAAGGTTACAGGAAGGACACGTGTGTGGCAAGTTATAACTGAGGTTACAAGAAAGACACGTGTGTGGTAAGTAATAACTGAGGTTACAAGAAAGACACGTGTGTGGTAAGTAATAACTAAGGTTACAGGAAGGACACGTGTGTGGTAAGTAATAACTAAGGTTACAGGAAGGACACGTGTGTGGTAAGTAATAACTAAGGTTACAGGAAGGACACGTGTGTGGTAAGTAATAACTAAGGTTACAGAAAGGACACGTGTGGTAAGTAATAACTAAGGTTACAGGAAGGAAACGTGTGTGGCAAGTTATAACTGAGGTTACAAGAAAGACACGTGTGTGGTAAGTAATAACTAAGGTTACAGGAAGGACACGTGTGTGGTAAGTAATAACTAAGGTTACAGAAAGGACACGTGTGGTAAGTAATAACTAAGGTTACAAGAAGGACACGTGTGTGGTAAGTAATAACTAAGGTTACAAGAAGGACATGTATGTGGCAAGTAATAACTGAGGTTACAAGAAAGACACGTGTGTGGCAAGTAATAACTAAGGTTACAAGAAGGACACGTGTGTGGTAAGTAATAACTAAGGTTACAAGAAGGACACGTGTGTGGTAAGTAATAACTAAGGTTACAGAAAGGACACGTGTGGTAAGTAATAACTAAGGTTACAGGAAGGACACGTGTGTAGCAAGTAATAACTAAGGTTACAGGAAGGACACGTGTGTAGCAAGTAATAACTGAGGTTACAAGAAAGACACGTGTGTGGTAAGTAATAACTAAGGTTACAGGAAGGAAACGTGTGTGGCAAGTTATAACTGAGGTTACAAGAAAGACACGTGTGTGGTAAGTAATAACTAAGGTTACAGGAAGGAAACGTGTGTGGCAAGTTATAACTGAGGTTACAAGAAAGACACGTGTGTGGTAAGTAATAACTAAGGTTACAGGAAGGACACGTGTGTGGTAAGTAATAACTAAGGTTACAGAAAGGACACGTGTGGTAAGTAATAACTAAGGTTACAGGAAGGAAACGTGTGTGGCAAGTTATAACTGAGGTTACAAGAAAGACACGTGTGTGGTAAGTAATAACTAAGGTTACAGGAAGGACACGTGTGTGGTAAGTAATAACTAAGGTTACAGAAAGGACACGTGTGGTAAGTAATAACTAAGGTTACAAGAAGGACACGTGTGTGGTAAGTAATAACTAAGGTTACAAGAAGGACATGTATGTGGCAAGTAATAACTGAGGTTACAAGAAAGACACGTGTGTGGCAAGTAATAACTAAGGTTACAAGAAGGACACGTGTGTGGTAAGTAATAACTAAGGTTACAAGAAGGACACGTGTGTGGTAAGTAATAACTAAGGTTACAGAAAGGACACGTGTGGTAAGTAATAACTAAGGTTACAGGAAGGACACGTGTGTAGCAAGTAATAACTAAGGTTACAGGAAGGACACGTGTGTAGCAAGTAATAACTAAGGTTACAGGAAGGACACGTGTGTAGCAAGTAATAACTAAGGTTACAGGAAGGACACGTGTGGTAAGTAATAACTGAGGTTACAAGAAGGAAACGTGTGTGGTAAGTAATACCCAAGGTTACAGGAAGGACATGTTTGTGGCAAGTAATAACTAAGGTTACAAGAAGGAAACGTGTGTGGTAAGTAATACCCAAGGTTACAGGAAGGACATGTTTGTGGCAAGTAATAACTAAGGTTACAAGAAGGAAACGTGTGTGGTAAGTAATACCCAAGGTTACAGGAAGGACATGTTTGTGGCAAGTAATAACTAAGGTTACAAGAAGGAAACGTGTGTGGTAAGTAATACCCAAGGTTACAGGAAGGACATGTTTGTGGCAAGTAATACCCAAGGTTACAGGAAGGACATGTTTGTGGTAAGTAATAACTAAGGTTACAAGAAGGAAACGTGTGTGGTAAGTAATACCCAAGGTTACAGGAAGGACATGTTTGTGGCAAGTAATACCCAAGGTTACAGGAAGGACACGTGTGTGGCAAGTTATAACTGAGGTTACAGGAAGGACACGTGTGTGGTAAGTAATAACTAAGGTTACAAGAAGGAAACGTGTGTGGTAAGTAATAACTAAGGTTACAAGAAGGAAACGTGTGTGGTAAGTAATAACTAAGGTTACAAGAAGGACACGTGTGTGGTAAGTAATAACTAAGGTTACAGAAAGGACACGTGTGGTAAGTAATAACTAAGGTTACAAGAAAGACACGTGTGTGGTAAGTAATAACTAAGGTTACAGGAAGGACACGTGTGTGGTAAGTAATAACTAAGGTTACAAGAAAGACACGTGTGTGGTAAGTAATAACTAAGGTTACAGGAAGGACACGTGTGTGGCAAGTTATAACTGAGGTGACAAGAAAGACACGTGTGTGGTAAGTAATAACTAAGGTTACAAGAAGGAAACGTGTGTGGTAAGTAATAACTAAGGTTACAGGAAGGACATGTTTGTGGCAAGTAATAACTGAGGTTACAAGAAGGACACGTGTGTGGTAAGTAATAACTAAGGTTACAAGAAGGAAACGTGTGTGGTAAGTAATAACTAAGGTTACAGGAAGGACACGTGTGTGGTAAGTAATAACTGAGGTTACAAGAAAGACACGTGTGTGGTAAGTAATAACTAAGGTTACAGGAAGGACACGTGTGTGGCAAGTTATAACTGAGGTTACAAGAAAGACACGTGTGTGGTAAGTAATAACTAAGGTTACAGGAAGGACACGTGTGTGGTAAGTAATAACTAAGGTTACAGAAAGGACACGTGTGGTAAGTAATAACTAAGGTTACAAGAAGGACACGTGTGTGGTAAGTAATAACTAAGGTTACAAGAAGGACATGTATGTGGCAAGTAATAACTGAGGTTACAAGAAAGACACGTGTGTGGCAAGTAATAACTAAGGTTACAAGAAGGACACGTGTGTGGTAAGTAATAACTAAGGTTACAAGAAGGACACGTGTGTGGTAAGTAATAACTAAGGTTACAGAAAGGACACGTGTGGTAAGTAATAACTAAGGTTACAAGAAAGACACGTGTGTGGTAAGTAATACCCAAGGTTACAGGAAGGACATGTTTGTGGCAAGTTATAACTGAGGTTACAAGAAGGACACGTGTGTGGTAAGTAATAACTAAGGTTACAAGAAGGACATGTTTGTGGCAAGTTATAACTGAGGTTACAAGAAGGACACGTGTGTGGTAAGTAATAACTAAGGTTACAAGAAGGACATGTTTGTGGCAAGTTATAACTGAGGTTACAAGAAGGACACGTGTGTGGCAAGTAATAACTAAGGTTACAAAAAGAACATGTTTGTGGCAAGTAATAACTAACATTACAAGAAGTATTTTTAAAAATACAACAAACAGCAAAAAAATTTCTTTTCTGAAAATGTTTTAATATTAAGTATCACAACTGTAGTTCAACACATCTTTAAAGTTTCAAAATGAAAACATCTGAATGATAGCAGCGTTGGTACACCTAGAGAAATGTTGTCAACTATTCTCTTTGATTCCAATCCACCTGATAATGATGGATTTTAATTCAGGAAGTCTTTGTCTTATCAGAAACGACAAACTGTCAAAGCTGCCATTACTTAAGAAAAAAATTCATAGATGGTAAAAATCAGAATGTTTTCACAATACTCAATACTGCAAAATGTCTTCTCTTACACTTGACTGTCTTGTGTACTCTTAGTTGGTGATACTGGGTTTAAATCCATGGTTCGACATATCCATCCAGCAAAATCAACAGACTCTGTCTCTGACTGTTTGATGAAAGGATGGTTCTAACAGAATATTCAAAACAAATGATTATAAAAAAACGTCTTGAGGTAACAGAGTTTCCTTAATTAATTAAATGCATTATTCATGAAATTTTTGTTAATGACTTGTATGTCATTACCATAACTGGAAAAAACAACACACTTGAAAGAAAATGGACAAAGAAATTGAAAATGTGTTTTAAAAACATCAACATGGTCCACATATATGTCTTTAATAATTATATAATTGAATTACTTTATCCTGAAGCAAGATAAAGGGTATTTGGTAACTATTGTATATGTCACATTTAAAATTAAAACAGAGATTTCATACATCCTGTGTTTTAAATAAATAATTTCATCTTGTAGTTTGCTCTAAATGAATGTTTTAAAAAAACATTCCCAGGAATAATACGCTCTGCTAAAAGTTCATTGAAACATATAATTTCCTCAATTAGGTTTATACAGGTATTCTGATTAGAATTCAGAAGCACTGTTCCAACTTTATCAAATTTTTGTCAAGCACACACATGCATCTCCAACATCTTACCAGTTCAACAGGCAGTAATAGTGAAGCTAATTTCTCTTGCATCCTAAACTTTGTAATACTGCTCTAGTTTCCTGTTTACCAAACTAATGTTCGAAGTTAAGAAGGCTTGTTCTTTACCCTATGCCAACATTTATATTTAAAACATTCCTCTGGATGGATGTTAAAAACATCACTGACATATGGTAAAAACTTCAGTGATTTCAAATTGGAATTTAGTAAAGACTTTTTAAAATACAGTATGTGAACAAAGAAACCTGAGTTTATATTTCTGTAAAATCAATATGTTTATATCCAATAAAATTAGATTATTTCTCAGTAATATCTATATTATAACTTTATATTAAAACTCAGAAGTTGAAATATGAGAAAGAAGCATGTTTATTTAGAGTAAATACACATCAACTGCCACACGACGACTGTACATGTGTGAAAACACTTCTCTTAAAATTAAGAAATAAAAACTTGCACAATATTAAGGGTTGAATAACAAACTACGCTTTGATAAGATTACTGATATATGTTGTTAATATAATCCCGAATCCAACTCTGTCATCTTTATCCACTGGTATCTACAGGTGTAAATAAAGATATAAGAAACAGAATAATTTAGATTTTTTTCCACATCACAGGAATAACTGCCTGTAAAAGTTCTAAATACTGTTTATAATTGGAGTTTTAGCCAGAAAAAGATATTTTACTGTATCACAACAGAGGCAGCTACAAATATTTACATATGGTGCTGCAAATATGTAATACCAGCTTCAACCTAATGCAAGTTTATCTGTAAATGTAATGGACTCATAAGAATTTAAAGATAAAATTCGTTTTTTCTCATTACATACTCTTCATTTACTTCAATTGTTTGCATGTTATCTATTGTCATTTACTTCAATGCTTTACATGTTATGTATTGTCATTTACTTTACTCTTTAACATGTTATGTATTGTCATTTACTTTAGTCTTTTACATGTTATGTATTATTGTCATTTACTCCAATCTTTTACATGTTATGTATTGTCATTTACTTCAATGTTTTACATGTTATGTGTTTTCATTAACTTCAATGTTTCACCTGTTACATATTGTCATTTACTTCAATGTTTTACATGTCATGTATTGTCATTTATTTCAATGTTTTACTAGTTATGTATTGTCATTTACTTCAATGTTTTACTAGTTATGTATTGTCATTTACTTCAATGTTTAACCTGCTATGTATTGTCATTTACTTCAATGTTTTTACTACAATGTTTTACTTGTTATGTATTGTCATTTAATGTTTTACTTGTTATGTATTGTCATTTAATGTTTTACTTGTTATGTATTGTCATTTACTTCAATCTTTTACATGTTATGTATTGTCATTTACTTCAATCTTTTACATGTTATGTATTGTCATTCACTTCAATGTTTAACATGTTATGTATTTTCATTTACTTTAATGTTTTACATACGTATTGTCATTTACTTTAATGTTTTACAAGTTATGTATTGTCATTTACTTCAATGTTTAACATGTTATGTATTCTCAGTTACTTCAATTTTATACCTCTTATGTATTGTCATTCACTTCAATGTTTAACATGTTATGTATTGTCATTTACTTCAGTGTTTTACATGTTATGTATTGTCATTCACTTTCATGTTTTACTTACGTATTGTCATTTACTTTAATGTTTTTCAAGTTATGTATTGTCATTTACTTCAATGTTTTACTTGTTATGTGTTGTCATTTACTTCAATGTTTTACATGTTATGTGTTGTCATTTACTTCAATGTTTCACCTGTTATGTGTTGTCATTTACTTCAATGTTTCACCTGTTATGTATTGTCATTTACTTCAATGTTTTACTTGTTATGTATTGTCATTTACTTCAATATTTTACTTGTTATGTATTGTACTTTACTTCAATCTGTTACATGTTGTGTATTGTACTTTACTTCAATGCTTTACATGTTATGTATTGTCATTTACTTTAATCTTTTACATGTTATGTGTTGTCATTTACTTCAATGTTTTACATGTTATGTACTGTCATTTACTTCAATGTTTTACTTACGTAATGTGATTTACCTTAATGTTTTACTTACGTAATGTGATTTACTACAATGTTTTACTGACGTATTGTCATTTACTACAGTGTTTTACTGACGTATTGTCATTTACTACAGTGTTTTACTGACGTATTGTCATTTACTACAGTGTTTTACTGACGTATTGTCATTTACTTCAATGTTTTACTTGTTATGTATTGTCATTTACTTCAATTTTTTACTTATGTATTGTCATTTACTTCAATTTTTTACTTGTTATGTATTGTCATTTACTTCAATGTTTGAATTACCTATTGTCATTTACTCAATGTTTCACCTGTTCTATATTGTCATTAACTTCAATATTTTACATGTCATATAGTCATTTAGTTCAATGTTTTACTCGTTATGTATTGTCATTTACATCAATCTTTTACATGTTATGTATTGTCATTTACTTTAATGTTTTACTCATTATGTATTGTCATTTACATCAATCTTTTACATGTTATGTATTGTCATTTACTTCGATCTTTTACTTGTTATGTGTTGTCATTTACTTCAATGTTTTACTTACGTATTGTCATTTACTTCAATGTTTCACCTGTTATGTATTGTCATTTACTTCAATGTTTCACCTGTTATGTATTGTCATTTACTTCAGTGTTTTACTTGTTATGTTTTGTCATTTACATCAATCTTTTACGTTATGTATTGTCATTTACTTCACCCTTTAACATGTTATGTATTGTCTTTTACTTCAATGTTTTACTTGTTATGTGTTGTCATTTACTTCAATGTTTGAATTACCTATTGTCATTTACTCAATGTTTCACATTATGTATCGGCATTTACCTCACTGTTTTACATGTTATGTATTGTCATTTAGTTCAATCTTTCACATTATGTATCGGCATTTACCTCACTGTTTTACATGTTATGTATTGTCATTTAGTTCAATCTTTTACTTGTGATGCACTGTCATTTACTTCAGTCTTTTACGTGTTATGTATTGTCAATTACCTCACTGTTTTACTTGTTATGTGTTATTTTTTTCAATGTTTCACCTGTCATGTTTTGTCATTTACTTCAATATTTTACATGTCATATATTGTCATTTAGTTCAATGTTTTACATCTTATGTATTTTCATTTACTTCAATCTTTTACATGTTATGTATTGTACTTTACTTCAATCTTTTACATGTTGTGTATTGTAGTTTACTTTAATGCTTTACATATTATGTACTGTCATTTACTTCAATCTTTTACATGTTATGTACTGTCATTTACTTCAATGTTTTACTTACGTATTGTGATTTACTTCAATGTTTTACAAGTTATGTATTGTCATTTACCTTAATATTTTACAAGTTATGTATTGTCATTTACTTCAATGTTTTACTTGTTATGTGTTGTCATTTACTTCAATGTTTTACAAGTTATGTATTGTCATTTACTTCAATGTTTTACAAGTTTTTTATTGGCATTTACTTCACTGTTTTACATGTCATATATTGTCATTTACTTCAATGTTTCACCTGTTATGTATTGTCATTTACTTCAATTTTTTACTTGTTATGTATTGTCATTTACTTCAATTTTTTACTTGTTATGTATTGTTATTTACCTCAATGTTTTACTTGTTATGTGTTGTCATTTATTTCAATCTTTTACATGTTGTGTATTGTCGTTTACTTCAATGCTTTACATATTATGTATTGTCATTTACTTCAATATTTTATCTCTTATGTATTGTCATTTATTTCAATCTTAGACATGTTATTTATTGTCATTTACTTCAATCTTTTATTTACGTATTGTCATTTACCTCTTATGTTTTACGTTATGTATTGTGATTTACTTCAATATTTTTCATGTTATGTATTGTCATTTACTCTAATGTTTTACTTGTTATGTGTTGTCATTTACATCAATCTTTTACATGTTATGTATTGTAATTCACTCAATGTTTTATGAGTTATGGATTGTCATTCACTTGAATATTTTACAGGTTATGTATTTTCATATACTACAGTCTTCTACTTGTTATGCATTGTCATTTACTACTGTCTTTTACATCTTATGTATTGTCATTCACTTCAATGTTTTACATGTTATGTATTGTCATTCACTTCAATTTTTTACATGTTATATATTGTCATTCACTTCAATTTTTTACATGTTATGTATTGTCATTCACTTCAATCTTTTACATGTTATGTATTGTACTTAACTTCAATCTTTTACATGTTGTGTATTGTCGTTTACTTCAATGCTTTACATGTTATGTACTGTATTTACTTCAATGTTTTACTTACGTATTGTGATTTACTTCAATGTTTTACAAGTTATGTATTGTCATTTACTTCAATGTTTTACTTACGTATTGTCATTTACTTCAATGTTTTACTTGTTATGTGTTGTCATTTACTTCAATGTTTTACATGTTATGTGTTATCATTTATTTCAATGTTTTACTTGTTGTGTACTGTCATTTACTCCAATGTTTTACAAGTTTTTTTATTGGCATTTACTTCAATGTTTTACTTGTTATGTGTTGTCATTTACCCCAATGTTTTACCTGCTATGTCTTGTCATTAACCTCAATCTTTTACATGTTATGTATTGTCATTTACTTCAATGATTTTACTTGTTATGCATTGTCATTTACTACAGTCTTTTACATCTTATGTATTGTCATTTACTTCAATGCTTTACATGTTATGTATTGTACTTTACCCCAATCTTTTACATGTTATGTATTGTCATTTACTTCAATCTTTTACTTGTTATGTATTGTCATTCAATTCAATCTTTTTAGGTTATATATTGTCATTTACTTCAATCTTTTACTTGTTATGCATTGTCATTTACTTCAATGATTTTACTACAATGTTTTACTTGTTATGTATTGTCATTTAATTCAATGATTTACATGTTATGTACTGTCATTTACTTCACTGTTTTACTTAAGTATTGCCATTTACTTTAATGTTTTACCTGCTATGTATTGTCATTTACTTCAATCTTTTCTATGTTATGTATTGTCATTTACTTCAATGATTTTACTACAATGTTTTACTTGTTATGTATTGTCATTTACTTGAATGTTTAACGTGTTATTAATTGTCATTCACTTCAACGTTTAACATGTTATGTATTGTAATTCACTTCAATGTTTTACATGTTATGTATTGTCATTAACTTCAATGTTTTACAAGTTATGTATTGTCATTTACTTCAATGTTTTACATGTTATGTACTGTGATTTTCTTCAATGTTTTACATGTTATATATTGTCATTTACTCTAATGTTTTACTTGTTATGTGTTGTCATTTATTTCAATGTTTTACATGTTATGTATTGTGATTTACTTCAATGTTTTACAAGTTATGTACTGTCATTTACTCCAATGTTTTACAAGTTTTTTTATTGGCATTTACTTCAATGTTTTACTTGTTATGTGTTGTCACTGACCCCAATGTTTTACCTGCTATGTATTGTCATTAACCTCAATCTTTTACATGTTATGTATTGTCATTTACTTCAATGTTTAACGTGTTATTAATTGTCATTCACTTCAACGTTTAACATGTTATGTATTGTAATTCACTTCAATGTTTTACATGTTATGTATTGTCATTTACTTCAATGTTTTACATGTTATGTATTGTCATTTACTTCAATGTTTTACATGTTATGTATTGTCATTTACTTCAATCTTTTACAGGTTATGTATTGTCATTTACTTCAATGTTTTACTTGTTATGTATTGTCATTCACTTCAATGCTTTACATATGTATTGTCATTTACTTCAATCTTTTACAGGTTATGTATTGTCATTTACTTCAATCTTTTACTTGTTATGCATTGTCATTTACTACAGTCTTTTAGATCTTATGCATTGTCATTTACTTGTCTTTTACATGTTATGTATTGTCATTTACTCTGTTTTACTTGTTATGTATTGTCATTTATTTCAATGTTTTACTAGTTATGTATTGTCATTTACTTCAATGTTTTACTTATGTATTGTCATTTACTTCAATGTTTTACTTATGTATTGTCATTCCCATAATGTTTTACATGTTATGTATTGTTATTCACTTCAATTTTTTACTTGTTATGTATTGTCATTTACTTCAGTCTTTTACATGTTGTGTATTGTCATTTACTTCAGTCTTTTACATGTTGTGTATTGTCGTTTACTTCAATGTTTTACATGTTATGTATTGTCATTTACTTCAATGTTTTACATGTTATGTACTGTCATTTACTTCAATGTTTTACTGATGTATTGTGATTTACTTCAATATTTTACAAGTTATGTATTGTCATTTACTTTAATGTTTTACATGTTATGTACTGCAATTTACTTCAATGTTTTACTTACGTATTGTCATTTACTTCAATGTTTTACTTATGTATTGTCATTCCCATAATGTTTTACATGTTATGTATTGTTATTCACTTCAATTTTTTACTTGTTATGTATTGTCATTTACTTCAGTCTTTTACATGTTGTGTATTGTCGTTTACTTCAATGTTTTACATGTTATGTATTGTCATTTACTTCAATCTTTTACATGTTATGTATTGTCATTTACTTCAATGTTTTACATGTTATGTACTGTCATTTACTTCAATGTTTTACTGATGTATTGTGATTTACTTCAATATTTTACAAGTTATGTATTGTCATTTACTTTAATGTTTTACATGTTATGTACTGCAATTTACTTCAATGTTTTACTTACGTATTGTCATTTACTTCAATGTTTTACCAGTTAGGTATTGTCACTTACTGCAATGTTTCACTTGTTATGTGTTGTCATTTACTTCAATCCTTTACTTGTTATGCATTGTCATTTACTAGTCTTTTAGATCTTATGTATTGTCATTTACTTGTCTGTTACATGTTATGTATTGTCATTCACTGCAATTTTTTTATGTTATGTATTGTACTTTACTTCAATCTTTTACATGTTGTGTATTGTCGTTTACTTCAATGCTTTACATATTACGTATTGTCATTTACTTCAATCTTTTACATGTTATGTATTATCATTTACTTCAATGTTTTACCTGTTATGTATTGTCATTTACTTCAATGTTTTATCTGTTATGTATTGTCATTTATTTCAATCTTACACGTTATTTATTGTCATTTACTTCAATGTTTTATTTACGTATTGTCTTTTACCTCAATGTTTTATTTACGTATTGTCTTTTACCTCAATGTTTTACTTGTTATGTGTTGTCATTTATTTCAATGTTTCACCTGTTATGTTTTGTCATTTACTTCAATGTTTAAATTACCTATTGTCATTTACTTCAATCTTACACATTATGTATCGGCATTTACCTCACTGTTTTACATGTTATGTATTGTCATATAGTTCAATCTTTCACATTATGTATCGGCATTTACCTCACTGTTTTACATGTTATGTATTGTCATTTAGTTCAATCTTTTACTTGTGATGCATTGTCATTTACTTCAGTCTTTTACGTGTTATGTATTGTCAATTACCTCACTGTTTTACTTGTTATGTGTTGTCATTTTTTTCAATGTTTCACCTGTCATGTTTTGTCATTTACTTCAATATTTTACATGTCATATATTGTCATTTAGTTCAAGGTTTTACATCTTATGTATTTTCATTTACTTCAATCTTTTACATGTTATGTATTGTACTTTACTTCAATCTTTTACATGTTGTGTATTGTAGTTTACTTTAATGCTTTACATATTATGTACTGTCATTTACTTCAATCTTTTACATGTTATGTACTGTATTTACTTCAATGTTTTACTGACGTATTGTCATTTAATTAAATGTTTTACTTGTTATGTGTTGTCATTTACTTCAATGTTTTACATGTTATGTGTTATCATTTACTTCAATTTTTTACTTGCAATGTATTGTCATTTACTTCAATTTTCACCTGTTATATATATTGTCATTTATTTCAATGTTTTACTTGTTGTGTACTGTCATTTACTCCAATGTTTTACAAGTTTTTTTATTGGCATTTACTTCAATGTTTTACTTGTTATGTGTTGTCATTTACCCCAATGTTTTACCTGCTATGTATTGTCATTAACCTCAATCTTTTACATGTTATGTATTGTCATTTACTTCAATGATTTTACTTGTTATGCATTGTCATTTACTACAGTCTTTTACATCTTATGTATTGTCATTTACTTCAATGCTTTACATGTTATGTATTGTACTTTACCCCAATCTTTTACATGTTGTGTATTGTCGTTTACTTCAATGCTTTACATGTTATGTATTGTCATTTACTTGAATCTTTTACTTGTTATGTATTGTCATTCACTTCAATCTTTTTAGGTTATATATTGTCATTTACTACAATCTTTTACTTGTTATGCATTGTCATTTACTTCAATGATTTTACTACAATGTTTTACTTGTTATGTATTGTCATTTAATTCAATGATTTACATGTTATGTACTGTCATTTACTTCACTGTTTTACTTAAGTATTGCCATTTACTTTAATGTTTTACCTGCTATGTATTGTCATTTACTTCAATGATTTTACTACAATGTTTTACTTGGTATGTATTGTCATTTACTTCAATGTTTAACGTGTTATTAATTGTCATTCACTTCAACGTTTAACATGTTATGTATTGTAATTCACTTCAATGTTTTACATGTTATGTATTGTCATTAACTTCAATGTTTTACATGTTATGTATTGTCATTTACTTCAATCTTTTACAGGTTATGTATTGTCATTTACTTCAATGTTTTACTTGTTATGTTTTGTCATTCACTTCAATGTTTTACTTGTTATGTATTGTCATTCACTTCAATGCTTTACATATTATGTATTGTCATTTACTTCAATCTTTTACATGTTATGTATTGTCATTCACTGCAATTTTTTTACGTTATGTATTGTACTTTACTTCAATCTTTTACATGTTGTGTATTGTCGTTTACTTCAATGCTTTACATATTACGTATTGTCATTTACTTCAATCTTTTACATGTTATGTATTATCATTTACTTCAATGTTTTACCTGTTATGTATTGTCATTTACTTCAATGTTTTATCTGTTATGTATTGTCATTTATTTCAATCTTACACGTTATTTATTGTCATTTACTTCAATGTTTTATTTACGTATTGTCTTTTACCTCAATGTTTTATTTACGTATTGTCTTTTACCTCAATGTTTTACTTGTTATGTGTTGTCATTTATTTCAATGTTTCACCTGTTATGTTTTGTCATTTACTTCAATGTTTAAATTACCTATTGTCATTTACTTCAATCTTACACATTATGTATCGGCATTTACCTCACTGTTTTACATGTTATGTATTGTCATATAGTTCAATCTTTCACATTATGTATCGGCATTTACCTCACTGTTTTACATGTTATGTATTGTCATTTAGTTCAATCTTTTACTTGTTATGCATTGTCATTTACTACAGTCTTTTACATCTTATGTATTGTCATTTACTTCAATGCTTTACATGTTATGTATTGTACTTTACCCCAATCTTTTACATGTTGTGTATTGTCGTTTACTTCAATGCTTTACATGTTATGTATTGTCATTTACTTGAATCTTTTACTTGTTATGTATTGTCATTCACTTCAATCTTTTTAGGTTATATATTGTCATTTACTACAATCTTTTACTTGTTATGCATTGTCATTTACTTCAATGATTTTACTACAATGTTTTACTTGTTATGTATTGTCATTTAATTCAATGATTTACATGTTATGTACTGTCATTTACTTCACTGTTTTACTTAAGTATTGCCATTTACTTTAATGTTTTACCTGCTATGTATTGTCATTTACTTCAATGATTTTACTACAATGTTTTACTTGGTATGTATTGTCATTTACTTCAATGTTTAACGTGTTATTAATTGTCATTCACTTCAACGTTTAACATGTTATGTATTGTAATTCACTTCAATGTTTTACATGTTATGTATTGTCATTAACTTCAATGTTTTACATGTTATGTATTGTCATTTACTTCAATCTTTTACAGGTTATGTATTGTCATTTACTTCAATGTTTTACTTGTTATGTTTTGTCATTCACTTCAATGTTTTACTTGTTATGTATTGTCATTCACTTCAATGCTTTACATATTATGTATTGTCATTTACTTCAATCTTTTACATGTTATGTATTGTCATTCACTGCAATTTTTTTACGTTATGTATTGTACTTTACTTCAATCTTTTACATGTTGTGTATTGTCGTTTACTTCAATGCTTTACATATTACGTATTGTCATTTACTTCAATCTTTTACATGTTATGTATTATCATTTACTTCAATGTTTTACCTGTTATGTATTGTCATTTACTTCAATGTTTTATCTGTTATGTATTGTCATTTATTTCAATCTTACACGTTATTTATTGTCATTTACTTCAATGTTTTATTTACGTATTGTCTTTTACCTCAATGTTTTATTTACGTATTGTCTTTTACCTCAATGTTTTACTTGTTATGTGTTGTCATTTATTTCAATGTTTCACCTGTTATGTTTTGTCATTTACTTCAATGTTTAAATTACCTATTGTCATTTACTTCAATCTTACACATTATGTATCGGCATTTACCTCACTGTTTTACATGTTATGTATTGTCATATAGTTCAATCTTTCACATTATGTATCGGCATTTACCTCACTGTTTTACATGTTATGTATTGTCATTTAGTTCAATCTTTTACTTGTGATGCATTGTCATTTACTTCAGTCTTTTACGTGTTATGTATTGTCAATTACCTCACTGTTTTACTTGTTATGTGTTGTCATTTTTTTCAATGTTTCACCTGTCATGTTTTGTCATTTACTTCAATATTTTACATGTCATATATTGTCATTTAGTTCAAGGTTTTACATCTTATGTATTTTCATTTACTTCAATCTTTTACATGTTATGTATTGTACTTTACTTCAATCTTTTACATGTTGTGTATTGTAGTTTACTTTAATGCTTTACATATTATGTACTGTCATTTACTTCAATCTTTTACATGTTATGTACTGTATTTACTTCAATGTTTTACTGACGTATTGTCATTTAATTAAATGTTTTACTTGTTATGTGTTGTCATTTACTTCAATGTTTTACATGTTATGTGTTATCATTTACTTCAATTTTTTACTTGCAATGTATTGTCATTTACTTCAATTTTCACCTGTTATATATATTGTCATTTATTTCAATGTTTTACTTGTTGTGTACTGTCATTTACTCCAATGTTTTACAAGTTTTTTTATTGGCATTTACTTCAATGTTTTACTTGTTATGTGTTGTCATTTACCCCAATGTTTTACCTGCTATGTATTGTCATTAACCTCAATCTTTTACATGTTATGTATTGTCATTTACTTCAATGATTTTACTTGTTATGCATTGTCATTTACTACAGTCTTTTACATCTTATGTATTGTCATTTACTTCAATGCTTTACATGTTATGTATTGTACTTTACCCCAATCTTTTACATGTTGTGTATTGTCGTTTACTTCAATGCTTTACATGTTATGTATTGTCATTTACTTGAATCTTTTACTTGTTATGTATTGTCATTCACTTCAATCTTTTTAGGTTATATATTGTCATTTACTACAATCTTTTACTTGTTATGCATTGTCATTTACTTCAATGATTTTACTACAATGTTTTACTTGTTATGTATTGTCATTTAATTCAATGATTTACATGTTATGTACTGTCATTTACTTCACTGTTTTACTTAAGTATTGCCATTTACTTTAATGTTTTACCTGCTATGTATTGTCATTTACTTCAATGATTTTACTACAATGTTTTACTTGGTATGTATTGTCATTTACTTCAATGTTTAACGTGTTATTAATTGTCATTCACTTCAACGTTTAACATGTTATGTATTGTAATTCACTTCAATGTTTTACATGTTATGTATTGTCATTAACTTCAATGTTTTACATGTTATGTATTGTCATTTACTTCAATCTTTTACAGGTTATGTATTGTCATTTACTTCAATGTTTTACTTGTTATGTTTTGTCATTCACTTCAATGTTTTACTTGTTATGTATTGTCATTCACTTCAATGCTTTACATATTATGTATTGTCATTTACTTCAATCTTTTACAGGTTATGTATTGTCAGTTACTTCAATCTTTTACTTGTTATGCATTGTCATTTATTACAGTCTTTTAGATCTTATGCATTGTCATTTACTTGTCTTTTACATGTTATGTATTGTCATTTACTCTAATGTTTTACTTGTTATGTATTGTCATTTATTTCAATGTTTTACTAGTTATGTATTGTCATTTACTTCAATGTTTTACTTATGTATTGTCATTTACTTCAATGGTTTACTTATGTATTGTCATTCCCATAATGTTTTGCATGTTATGTATTGTTATTCACTTCAATTTTTTACTTGTTATGTATTGTCATTTACTTCAGTCTTTTACATGTTGTGTATTGTCGTTTACTTCAATGTTTTACATGTTATGTATTGTCATTTACTTCAATCTTTTACATGTTATGTATTTTCATTTACTTCAATAATTTTACTACAATGTTTTACTTGTTATGTATTGTCATTTACTTAAATCTTTTACTTGTTATGCATTGTCATTTACTAGTCTTTTAGATCTTATGTATTGTCATTTATTTGTCTGTTACATGTTATGTATTGTCATTCACTGCAATTTTTTTACGTTATGTATTGTACTTTACTTCAATCTTTTACATGTTGTGTATTGTCGTTTACTTCAACGCTTTACATATTACGTATTGTCATTTACTTCAATCTTTTACATGTTATGTATTATCATTTACTTCAATGTTTTACCTGTTATGTATTGTCATTTACTTCAATGTTTTATCTGTTATGTATTGTCATTTATTTCAATCTTACACGTTATTTATTGTCATTTACTTCAATGTTTTATTTACGTATTGTCTTTTACCTCAATGTTTTACTTGTTATGTATTGTCATTTACTTCAATGTTTTACTTGTTATGTGTTGTCAATTACTACCTAAATGTTTTACCTGTTATGTATTGCCATTTACTTCAATGTTTTATCTGTTATTTATTGTCATTTATTTCAATCTTACACATGTTATTTATTGTCATTTACCTCTTATGTTTTACATGTTATGTATTGTGATTTACTTCAATATTTTTCATGTTATGTATTGTCATTTACTCTAATGTTTTACTTGTTATGTATTGTCATTCACTTGAATATTTTACAGGTTATGTATTTTCATATACTACAGTCTTCTACTTGTTATGCATTGTCATTTACTACTGTCTTTTACATCTTATGTATTGTCATTCACTTCAATGTTTTACATGTTATGTATTGTCATTCACTTCAATTTTTTACATGTTATGTATTGTCATTCACTTCAATTTTTTACATGTTATGTATTGTCATTCACTTCAATTTTTTACATGTTATGTATTGTCATTCACTTCAATCTTTTACATGTTATGTATTGTACTTAACTTCAATCTTTTACATGTTGTGTATTGTCGTTTACTTCAATGCTTTACATATTATGTACTGTCATTTACTTCAATCTTTTACATGTTATGTACTGTATTTACTTCAATGTTTTACTTACGTATTGTGATTTACTTCAATGTTTTACAAGTTATGTATTGTCATTTACTTCAATGTTTTACTTACGTATTGTCATTTAATTCAATGTTTTACTTGTTATGTGTTGTCATTTATTTCAATGTTTTACTTGTTGTGTACTGTCATTTACTCCAATGTTTTACAACTTTTTTTATTGGCATTTACTTCAATGTTTTACTTGTTATGTGTTGTCATTTACCCCAATGTTTTACCTGCTATGTATTGTCATTAACCTCAATCTTTTACATGTTATGTATTGTCATTTACTTCAATGTTTAACGTGTTATTAATTGTCATTCACTTCAACGTTTAACATGTTATGTATTGTAATTCACTTCAATGTTTTACATGTTATGTATTGTCATTTACTTCAATGTTTTACATGTTATGTATTGTCATTTACTTCAATGTTTTACATGTTATGTATTGTCATTTACTTCAATCTTTTACAGGTTATGTATTGTCATTTACTTCAATGTTTTACTTGTTATGTATTGTCATTCACTTCAATGCTTTACATATTATGTATTGTCATTTACTTCAATCTTTTACAGGTTATGTATTGTCATTTACTTCAATCTTTTACTTGTTATGCATTGTCATTTACTATAGTCTTTTAGATCTTATGCATTGTCATTTACTTGTCTTTTACATGTTATGTATTGTCATTTACTCTAATGTTTTACTTGTTATGTATTGTCATTTATTTCAATGTTTTACTAGTTATGTATTGTCATTTACTTCAATGTTTTACTTATGTATTGTCATTCCCATAATGTTTTACATGTTATGTATTGTTATTTACTTCAATTTTTTACTTATGTATTGTCATTTACTTCAGTCTTTTACATGTTATGTATTGTCATTTACTTCAATGTTTTACATGTTATGTATTGTCATTTACTTCAATGTTTTACATGTTATGTACTGTCATTTACTTCAATGTTTTACATGTTATGTACTGTCATTTACTTCAATGTTTTACTGATGTATTGTGATTTACTTCAATATTTTACAAGTTATGTATTGTCATTTACTTCAATGTTTTACTGATGTATTGTGATTTACTTCAATATTTTACAAGTTATGTATTGTCATTTACTTTAATGTTTTACATGTTATGTACTGCAATTTACTTCAATGTTTTACTTACGTATTGTCATTTACTTCAATGTTTTACCAGTTAGGTATTGTCACTTACTGCAATGTTTCACTTGTTATGTGTTGTCATTTACTTCAATCTTTTACTTGTTATGCATTGTCATTTACTAGTCTTTTAGATCTTATGTATTGTCATTTACTTGTCTGTTACATGTTATGTATTGTCATTCACTGCAATTTTTTTACGTTATGTATTGTACTTTACTTCAATCTTTTACATGTTGTGTATTGTCGTTTACTTCAATGCTTTACATATTACGTATTGTCATTTACTTCAATCTTTTATATGTTATGTATTATCATTTACTTCAATGTTTTACCTGTTATGTATTGTCATTTACTTCAATGTTTTATCTGTTATGTATTGTCATTTATTTCAATCTTACACGTTATTTATTGTCATTTACTTCAATGTTTTATTTACGTATTGTCTTTTACCTCAATGTTTTATTTACGTATTGTCTTTTACCTCAATGTTTTACTTGTTATGTGTTGTCATTTATTTCAATGTTTCACCTGTTATGTTTTGTCATTTACTTCAATGTTTAAATTACCTATTGTCATTTACTTCAATCTTACACATTATGTATCGGCATTTACCTCACTGTTTTACATGTTATGTATTGTCATATAGTTCAATCTTTCACATTATGTATCGGCATTTACCTCACTGTTTTACATGTTATGTATTGTCATTTAGTTCAATCTTTTACTTGTGATGCATTGTCATTTACTTCAGTCTTTTACGTGTTATGTATTGTCAATTACCTCACTGTTTTACTTGTTATGTGTTGTCATTTTTTTCAATGTTTCACCTGTCATGTTTTGTCATTTACTTCAATATTTTACATGTCATATATTGTCATTTAGTTCAAGGTTTTACATCTTATGTATTTTCATTTACTTCAATCTTTTACATGTTATGTATTGTACTTTACTTCAATCTTTTACATGTTGTGTATTGTAGTTTACTTTAATGCTTTACATATTATGTACTGTCATTTACTTCAATCTTTTACATGTTATGTACTGTATTTACTTCAATGTTTTACTGACGTATTGTCATTTAATTAAATGTTTTACTTGTTATGTGTTGTCATTTACTTCAATGTTTTACATGTTATGTGTTATCATTTACTTCAATTTTTTACTTGCAATGTATTGTCATTTACTTCAATTTTCACCTGTTATATATATTGTCATTTATTTCAATGTTTTACTTGTTGTGTACTGTCATTTACTCCAATGTTTTACAAGTTTTTTTATTGGCATTTACTTCAATGTTTTACCTGCTATGTATTGTCATTAACCTCAATCTTTTACATGTTATGTATTGTCATTTACTTCAATGATTTTACTTGTTATGCATTGTCATTTACTACAGTCTTTTACATCTTATGTATTGTCATTTACTTCAATGCTTTACATGTTATGTATTGTACTTTACCCCAATCTTTTACATGTTGTGTATTGTCGTTTACTTCAATGCTTTACATGTTATGTATTGTCATTTACTTGAATCTTTTACTTGTTATGTATTGTCATTCACTTCAATCTTTTTAGGTTATATATTGTCATTTACTACAATCTTTTACTTGTTATGCATTGTCATTTACTTCAATGATTTTACTACAATGTTTTACTTGTTATGTATTGTCATTTAATTCAATGATTTACATGTTATGTACTGTCATTTACTTCACTGTTTTACTTAAGTATTGCCATTTACTTTAATGTTTTACCTGCTATGTATTGTCATTTACTTCAATGATTTTACTACAATGTTTCACTTGTTATGTGTTGTCATTTACTTCAATCTTTTACTTGTTATGCATTGTCATTTACTAGTCTTTTAGATCTTATGTATTGTCATTTACTTGTCTGTTACATGTTATGTATTGTCATTCACTGCAATTTTTTTACGTTATGTATTGTACTTTACTTCAATCTTTTACATGTTGTGTATTGTCGTTTACTTCAATGCTTTACATATTACGTATTGTCATTTACTTCAATCTTTTATATGTTATGTATTATCATTTACTTCAATGTTTTACCTGTTATGTATTGTCATTTACTTCAATGTTTTATCTGTTATGTATTGTCATTTATTTCAATCTTACACGTTATTTATTGTCATTTACTTCAATGTTTTATTTACGTATTGTCTTTTACCTCAATGTTTTATTTACGTATTGTCTTTTACCTCAATGTTTTACTTGTTATGTGTTGTCATTTATTTCAATGTTTCACCTGTTATGTTTTGTCATTTACTTCAATGTTTAAATTACCTATTGTCATTTACTTCAATCTTACACATTATGTATCGGCATTTACCTCACTGTTTTACATGTTATGTATTGTCATATAGTTCAATCTTTCACATTATGTATCGGCATTTACCTCACTGTTTTACATGTTATGTATTGTCATTTAGTTCAATCTTTTACTTGTGATGCATTGTCATTTACTTCAGTCTTTTACGTGTTATGTATTGTCAATTACCTCACTGTTTTACTTGTTATGTGTTGTCATTTTTTTCAATGTTTCACCTGTCATGTTTTGTCATTTACTTCAATATTTTACATGTCATATATTGTCATTTAGTTCAAGGTTTTACATCTTATGTATTTTCATTTACTTCAATCTTTTACATGTTATGTATTGTACTTTACTTCAATCTTTTACATGTTGTGTATTGTAGTTTACTTTAATGCTTTACATATTATGTACTGTCATTTACTTCAATCTTTTACATGTTATGTACTGTATTTACTTCAATGTTTTACTGACGTATTGTCATTTAATTAAATGTTTTACTTGTTATGTGTTGTCATTTACTTCAATGTTTTACATGTTATGTGTTATCATTTACTTCAATTTTTACTTGCAATGTATTGTCATTTACTTCAATTTTCACCTGTTATATATATTGTCATTTATTTCAATGTTTTACTTGTTGTGTACTGTCATTTACTCCAATGTTTTACAAGTTTTTTTATTGGCATTTACTTCAATGTTTTACTTGTTATGTGTTGTCATTTACCCCAATGTTTTACCTGCTATGTATTGTCATTAACCTCAATCTTTTACATGTTATGTATTGTCATTTACTTCAATGATTTTACTTGTTATGCATTGTCATTTACTACAGTCTTTTACATCTTATGTATTGTCATTTACTTCAATGCTTTACATGTTATGTATTGTACTTTACCCCAATCTTTTACATGTTGTGTATTGTCGTTTACTTCAATGCTTTACATGTTATGTATTGTCATTTACTTGAATCTTTTACTTGTTATGTATTGTCATTCACTTCAATCTTTTTAGGTTATATATTGTCATTTACTACAATCTTTTACTTGTTATGCATTGTCATTTACTTCAATGATTTTACTACAATGTTTTACTTGTTATGTATTGTCATTTAATTCAATGATTTACATGTTATGTACTGTCATTTACTTCACTGTTTTACTTAAGTATTGCCATTTACTTTAATGTTTTACCTGCTATGTATTGTCATTTACTTCAATGATTTTACTACAATGTTTTACTTGGTATGTATTGTCATTTACTTCAATGTTTAACGTGTTATTAATTGTCATTCACTTCAACGTTTAACATGTTATGTATTGTAATTCACTTCAATGTTTTACATGTTATGTATTGTCATTAACTTCAATGTTTTACATGTTATGTATTGTCATTTACTTCAATCTTTTACAGGTTATGTATTGTCATTTACTTCAATGTTTTACTTGTTATGTTTTGTCATTCACTTCAATGTTTTACTTGTTATGTATTGTCATTCACTTCAATGCTTTACATATTATGTATTGTCATTTACTTCAATCTTTTACAGGTTATGTATTGTCAGTTACTTCAATCTTTTACTTGTTATGCATTGTCATTTATTACAGTCTTTTAGATCTTATGCATTGTCATTTACTTGTCTTTTACATGTTATGTATTGTCATTTACTCTAATGTTTTACTTGTTATGTATTGTCATTTATTTCAATGTTTTACTAGTTATGTATTGTCATTTACTTCAATGTTTTACTTATGTATTGTCATTTACTTCAATGGTTTACTTATGTATTGTCATTCCCATAATGTTTTACATGTTATGTATTGTTATTCACTTCAATTTTTTACTTGTTATGTATTGTCGTTTACTTCAATGTTTTACATGTTATGTATTGTCATTTACTTCAATCTTTTACATGTTATGTATTTTCATTTACTTCAATAATTTTACTACAATGTTTTACTTGTTATGTATTGTCATTTACTTAAATCTTTTACTTGTTATGCATTGTCATTTACTAGTCTTTTAGATCTTATGTATTGTCATTTATTTGTCTGTTACATGTTATGTATTGTCATTCACTGCAATTTTTTTACGTTATGTATTGTACTTTACTTCAATCTTTTACATGTTGTGTATTGTCGTTTACTTCAACGCTTTACATATTACGTATTGTCATTTACTTCAATCTTTTACATGTTATGTATTATCATTTACTTCAATGTTTTACCTGTTATGTATTGTCATTTACTTCAATGTTTTATCTGTTATGTATTGTCATTTATTTCAATCTTACACGTTATTTATTGTCATTTACTTCAATGTTTTATTTACGTATTGTCTTTTACCTCAATGTTTTACTTGTTATGTGTTGTCATTTACTTCAATGTTTTACTTGTTATGTAGTGTCATTTACTTCAATGTTTAACATGTTATTAATTGTAATTCACTTCAAAGATTAACATGTTATGTATTGCCATTCACTTCAATCTTTTACATGTTATGTATTGTTATTCACTTCAATCTTTTACATGTTATGTATTGTTATTCACTTTAATCTTTTACATGTTATGTCCTGTCATTTATTTCAATCTTTTACATGTTATGTCCTGTCATTTATTTCAATCTTTTACATGTTATGTATTGTACTTTACTTCAATATTTTGCATGTTGTGTATTGTCGTTTACCTCAATGCTTTACATGTTATGTATTGTCTTTACTTCAATGCTTTACATGTTATGTATTGTCATTTACTTTAATCTTTTACATGTTATGTATTGTCATTTACTTCAATCTTTTACATGTTATGTATTGTCATTTATTTGAATTTTTTACGTTATGTATTGTCATTTACTTCAATGTTTCACCTGTTATGTATTGTCATTTACTTCAATGTTTTACATGTTATGTACTGTGATTTTCTTCAATGTTTTACATGTTATGTACTGTGATTTTCTTCAATGTTTTACATGTTATATATTGTCATTTACTCTAATGTTTTACTTGTTATGTGTTGTCATTTATTTCAATGTTTTACTAGTTATGTATTGTCATTTACTTCAATGTTTTACTAGTTATGTATTGTCATTTACTTCAATGTTTTACTTGTTATGTATTGTCATTTTCTCACAGTGTCATGCATTTTCTTGTGCTAGTTGAGTATAATTTTTGATACAACTTGATAAAATTAAAGAACAAACTTACAATTATTACATAACAATTTCCACAAAGTGCTGTTACAAGCATGTACTTCAAATGTTCTTTTTACACTTACTAATCACATATATAAAACATTTGTACATTATATCACTGAAAATAAACATTGGATGTTTGGACATTGTAAATATACTTTTGTGTGTGAAAAAGGACTTTCTGGAGCATGACAATGTGTGCCTGTAATGTCCAAAAGGTCTGTTAAGGACATTTATTTCTTTCAAAAACTCTTCAGACATCTTTATTAGGGTCTATCAGCAATTAGTGTTGTTATAAAATAACTGTGATCGAAACACATAACGTACTGAAGAAAAAGTTAATAAGTACAATGAATATCTCTATGTCCTAAGTGGTCAGAAACCAACAACCATGTGAAATACATTACAAAAACTGTTCCATGGCAGTTAAGAACCAGATAAAAACATGACACCAAAAATGACAGGAATATTTGTCAACTTACCATTAATGTCTTTAAATCAGTTCTTTCTTCTGGGATCTTCTTCAAACTACAAAAAAATTAGAAGAACCTAGTCAGACATCGTGTTCTGCACTTTTTAATATTTGAGTAAAAAAAACCTATGAGTAAAAGTGAAGCAGAATGCATTATAATGCGCAATTCCAATACATCTATTATATCAAGTGTCAACAAGGCTTTTCACCCAGTACCAAAACTCATCAAGCTGGATGAGATAAAGCAGACATAGCAGTGGTCAAGACGATACATACATCATCAGTTTTCAAGAACAACAAGTATTTGTGTGAATCACACAAATTCTAATTAACAACAATTGTTATTAAATTATTCACAATTCAGGTAAGGAATAACATTATTCATTTTATTAATTTCTCATTAAATGTTACTTTTCCTGAATTTACCAGATTTTACTGTTCCCAGAGTTGTTCATCAGACCTCAGACACAACAAAAAAATACTGTGAACCCATAATGGTTTATCACAACATGTCAATCACATTACATCTGCTGTATCCAGTGAGAATGAGGCCTTTCACCAATGCCAGGATACAAAAAACACATACATCGTCACCTTTTGTTAACGACAACAGTGAAGGTGTGAATCAACAATATTAATTATTATAAATGTATAACATTTGAATTATTTAACCAAATAACGTAATGATTTTATTGTTTTTATGAATTTTACAGAAAGCTTCGTGTGAGCTACCTGTTATAACTGTACTTTCTTCAGAACCAATAGACTAGAGGAAAAGCAGCTAGTCGACATCCATCAAATGCCAATTCTTGGACTACTCTTTCATCAACAGATAGTAGGAATGATTAATACATTATAATGTTCTACAGCTGAAAGGGTGAGCACATTTCGTGTGGTTGGGATTCAAACCTGTGACCCACAGAGTGCAAGTTGGGCACCCTAATCTCCAGGCCCAACACACTGTGTTTCTAAACTATAAACATCTGTTTACATGTTAACCTACTGCATATAAACATATAAAATTGTTTAACAAAGCTTACTTTAGTAGCAATCATGGTGTTTCTAAACTAAAATGCATGTTCACAAGTTAAACTACTGCATATAAATATATAAAACTGTTAACAGAAGTTTAATTGCAGCCATGTTATAATTAATTCAAACAAACATTTTTACCATCGGTCAACAAAATCCTTAAACTTTGCTGAAAATACTCCTGCAGGCACTGTTGGTGGAGGCTGCAAAATAGATATACATTGATAGTGAATAAAACATATGAGGAGAGAAACCTACAAAGTAACTCATTAAAATACTACACTTAAAGTAATTCACTGTACTGAAGTAGACATAAACCAAAAGTTATAAATAAAAACATATTATATATGGATACATTCATATAATTTCTTTGGAACTGGAAAACAGATAAGAAAACAAAGTACATTATTTAGATAATGACGTGATACATCCTTACTTATCATAAACATGTTAAACTCTCTCTACTGACAGATGTTATTAATAATTATTAAAATAAATTCCCTTTCAGACCAATGACATCCCTTAACTTCATCTTGAAATTTTAATAAGTTTGTTGTAATATAAAAGTTTGAAAAAAACACTTAAAAATAATTCCTTCGATGTTAGAATTTAAATCCTGCTAAAATTGTTGTTCAGTGTTCTGAATTTTATAATATTCATTAACACATTTCTTTTGATAATTTTTTTATTAAATATGGTATCCAAAACTTTAGGTTATAAACTTTGAGAAACTAAAAAAAGTAAAAACTAACTAGATTTATTGCTAACCTAGGACCTGAGTTTTCAAAATGCCATCAGGTCAAATTAAAAACCAGTATTCTTGGTCAATAAATAAAGTTCTTTTATTTATTTAAATATGATAGAGTTAGCACTAATATTCAGTAAATAAGGAGTCAATGGAATATTTTCTGCAAAGAAAAGAAAACCAACTTGTAGAGAAATATATATATATATATATATATATGTAAAAACAGCTGGTATGGATAGAGAAAACTCTATGTAAAGGAGCGAACAACATTTCGACCTTCTTTGGTCATCGTCAGGTCCACAAAGAAAGAAAGAGGTAACTGACTGATAGCTGACCACATGTTAGAAGGGGGTTGTGTAAGTGAGTATCGGAATGTAGAGGGCGTGCTTAGATGTTGGATTATGTTTATTGATAGAGGTATGTGGATGTTCCTTTATATTGGTTTATTTTGGGCTTGAGGTTTTATACACATAAACCAATACAAAGAAACACCTTTATTGGTATATTTTTGGCTTGAGATGTTGTATACATAAACTCTCTACCCATATCAGCCATTTTTACATGTACATTTTTCTTTACAAGTGGATTTTCTTGTCATCATGGATTGGTATATTCCTAGTTTTAAAAGACACTTGAATCTGTTCCTAGAAACATAAAAGTCTGCACACTAAACATGGAAATCACAAACACAGCACTGTTTCAACTTATATAATCTATACACGTGTATATTCCGATTATGGTTCATTTACAAAATAATTTCTCAGGAGTGATTTGATACTTACAAAATATCAGAGGACAACCATGTGACAAACAAGTTAAATGAGTTTTAAGAGCAAGTCTATAAAACACTATGGACTACAACTGGTAAAACCTCACGAATAAAGCACAACAGTGGAATGAAAACCTTTATGATTGGTTGGAAGAATGGCACTTTTAATGATGATGTAGAAAAAATAAAAAACATATTTGTAAATAGTTCAATTTGACTATAACTTAATGAAATCAGGTGGAAGTCAGTCATCTCGGATACCATGAATATACACCAGTTACTCATTACTTTAAAATTACCTGCTTACAAATATAACCATCACAAACTATTAGACTCAAACAGTGATTTAACCACAAAGGTCAACATTTAAATCTTCCATCAACTTAATATTTTAAAAGAATACCCGCCATGTACATAACTAATAACCAAATTTCAGTCTCATACAAACCAGATTTGAACACCTGCTCTCAAATCCATGAAAGAATCAGTGTTAGTCTACCATCAAGAAATAATATAACATTCCTAATTCAATTTGATTGTGGATTACTTCTTCACTACCATCTTTAAAGTTTTTAAAATATTTCTGTTTAAATTTCATAATCCCACAACTGATATTTGTACGAAAGTGTTTACATGTCAACACTCACAATTATGAACATGTGGTATAAACAATTATATCTGGCAAACTATGCCAAAACATTATGTGGAAAGTTTTTATGTTAAACTTTCAACAGTTTAAACCTACACTTTATGTAATAATAATGAATGGTGTATACACCTAGAAAATTTTGAATTTTTTAAACCTTTACTTTGTGTAAGAATGATAACAGATGTACAGAACTAGAAATGTTTATGTATTATATGTATCACAGTACATGTTTTTACATACCTCGTTCACTATATAATCCAACAACTCAAATATAGACATTGGTTTTGGTCCATCACCAAAAGGGGAACCAAAGTTACCTAAATAATAAAGTAAATATATTTTTCAAAATAAACAAAACTTAAATCTTTAATTTAACAATGATCTAACATTTTAACATAAACAGTATATTTACAAAAAAATAGTTTGTATTCTGTAAACACGTGGCGTACTAAGGAATTATGTGAAGAAACGGTGACCTTTAAAAATACCAATATTTTTAACATCAATACTGTTTTTAAAACATTACTGCTTCAACCTCGACAGATACTTATCTTCAAATCATAAGTTTATCTAAAGCTATCTATCTTAAAACTGACTTCACCCACATTAAAATCTTAAGACATTAGCAGGGAGTTTTTTTTAACAGCTGCATACAACTCTGTATGATGTACAAGTGTAACTGTTTTTATAAGACAAAGTAAGATATATGTTGTATACTTATATTTAATTTACTCTAAATTTTGCACAAAAGTAAACAACATGCACCATTATATTATGTCAAATTAAGTGTACAATATTTGTGTGATACTTTCTTTCAAGAATAACACAGAACATTGTTAGACATGTGTCCAGAGTTGGTTTGTTTAGAATTTCATACAAGGCTACACAGTAGCTATCGGTGCTAGCCGTCTCTGATTTTAGCAGTGCAAGATTAGAGGGAAGATATCACCACCTATCTCCAACTCTTGAACAACTCTTTTACCAACAAACAGTTGACTCTCACATTATAACACCCTCACAGCTGAAAGGATGAGCATGTTTGGTGGGATGGAGATTTGAGCTCACAATCTTCAGATTGCAAGTCAAGTGTCTTAACCACCTGGCCATGTTGGGGCATGTACACTCAACAAGAATGTGTGGGACCTAGCTTTCAATTCAACACATCACATAATGTCACAGATATAGCGATGTTAAATTGTAAGCTTTATTTCATTATAAGCCATACAATTAACAAAACAATCCAATTTAGATTAAAAAACATTGATTGGTTATTAAGTGTTTGGGTCTGAAATATGTTGTCACTTTGTTTAGATTATTACTTTCAATAAACACAAGTACAGATATAGTCTATTCATTTATACACATACATATACACACAAGTTCAGAAGTGTTCTATTGTTTTTTATAGAAACAAGTACAATAGTAACCTATTAATGTTTATACACTCAAGTACAGTAGTTACCTTTAGACAGTACAGACATATAACCTGACACTTTTGATTAAAAAAGAAACCCTATGATGTATTTGTGTGAGTAGAATTACAAAAAAATCCTGTTAATTTTGCACTATTTCATTATACCATTACAATATTTATCCCTCGATTAAATTTTGGTTAAACTTTTCATTTTACAGTTTTATGATTATGTAGGTTAGAAAAAATAAAATCAAAAACTTTAATATTTGTATTTATCTGATGGGTCAGCAATGAGAATTGTCACTAACTCCTTTGACCTTGAACTGTATGACATGCAACACATCACTCAGTTATTAAACTACCATTAAAGACAAATATATCAATTCTATCTTTGAACGTTCATGATAAACCAGCTAACCTGGCCTGTTTTTTGGTGATGGAGACTGTCCTTCAGTTAGAGAATACTTGGATCCAAATATAGCTGCCAGTTCTTTAGGGTCAGGTGGAGGAATGGGATAACGACCAATAGCCATCTCCACCAGCGAAAGTCCCAAACTCCAGATATCAGACTGAACTGTGTACTGAGTTCCTTGTAATCTCTCAGGCTATAAATGATAATGTGGATTACAGTTAAGTCTAATAAAACTACTGACTTATATACACACTTCCCACAGTCCACAATGTTCACTTTATAATGTTGAATATTCAAACTATTTTACGTGTAAAGTAATATTACATAGTCAGCAATGCAAATTATTTGATTTATTGCAAGTTTTTTTTAATATTTTTGATAATCGATTAACTTAACACAACAACATTCGCCTTGTTATCAGGACAGGTAGTTGTTACTTAAAAACAGATTGCTTTGTCACTTTCAGTTCCATTTTTAAAGCAAGGTAGAACTGATGACAAAAGTGGGTATTAAAACACTTGGTATCAGTAAAACAAAACTGCAGACAAAAACCGACTTCAGATTTGAAATCAACACACTCAAATTTGACTATAGAAAGGTCTTTTTTAAATGCAACAAAATGAGTGTTCCCCAGTGTTATTTAAATAACACAGGTCTGCAGTGTCTTTTATCATCTCAAATATTTACACATTCTACATTAATTCCTGTACATTGAGTCACAAAATGTTATCTATTTTTAATGAAACGCTGCAATGCAATACATAGAAAACAAGACCACAACACCTAGTTTCAAGATTAAATGGCAGATATCATAAAAACAGGATGATTCACATTCATGTTCTTCCATTTCATCTGGTTTGTTGTAAACGTTCATCGTCATAAAAGAAATAATAATTGGATCTAAGTAAGCTTTTTCTTCCTCATTTATAAAAAACTCCTTATACAATAGAAAGAAATGAATATTGTTTTCAAAGTCTGTGTAGCTGAAATATGGAAAATCTGTTATTAAATTCAAAGCAACTTTTCGGAAGTTTAAATTTGAAAGTCTGAATAATAAATGCAATAACCTATAACAATCACCAATGTTTTACTTAGCCTTAATAAACACACAACTTTCAATTTTGTAAAGACAAGATGTATCATAAAAACATTAGCTGTATGCGTGCAATATCCAAATCATGCTATTCTGGTTGCACAGTTAACCACCACCAGCATAGTCTTGGCACATCAAATGCATCTTTAATGTCACACTACTGACTGAATAACCTACAATGAGAGTGCTAAGTCAGGTACTTGTAAGTATTAAGATATTTCTCTTCTAACCTAGCCATTCTTTTCTGATGACCAATCTTGACCCAAAAATTCTAGTTCTATATGTTGCTTGATTGTGTATGATAGTTTACTCTTTTCTGGCAATTATATTTTCATTCTATAAGAATTATGTAAGTTATGTTGAATAAACTGACATCAATAAAAGCACACTGTTTTCCCAAATTCATGAAATATAGACACCCATTTGATAAACAGGCCAGAAATGAATTACAATATTTATTCTCCAATTGAAATTTTAAAACTCTGGATGTGTGTTATTAAATTCATACTTTCATTTTATAGCCTAACTAATGATGAGTAGTTACTAATTACTAATAAAACATTATTTTTTTGCAAAATAAACCAAGTAAGCAAAACTAAACATGTTTTTTCAGGTCATCCCTTAAGTAATGTTCAATTATATATTCAGGAAAAGAGAAAAGATTCCAAACACTTTTTATGTTATTTAATCAATAATGAATGTTCCATTTTTATTAATTACTTCATGCCAACGATTCACAAGCTTCTTAATGTCACTTCTATAAAATTATTTAGATTTGGAGGAAAATAATATAGAGGGGGTAGTTTTGACATCTTCATGTCTTCCAAACTCTTACCCATCAAGATAGCTCTACAAACTTCACAATACATGATAATCAGATGGGACAAGGTCTGGAGAATAAGAAGGATGTGGAAGTTTTTTCCCAGTCTAGCTCTTCAATCTTTACAGATGTGATTCTTGCTGTATGGGGCCATGCATTATCCTGGTGCAACTCAAGACCTTTATGACTGATCAAAGCAAGCCTCTTTTCTTTCAGTGCAACATTCAAGCATTCTAACTGTTGACAATAAAAGTCTGATGTAATTGTTACATTGGGTGGCAGTAACTCAAAGTGGATCACACCAACAACATCCCACCAAATGCTTAACAAGTATTTCCTAAGATGGAGGTCTATTTTGGACTGTGCTTTAGCAAGTTTATCTACACTGAGCCATTGTCTGCAGTGCTTAACAATTTTATAATATATCCATTTTTCATCTCCAGTCACTAACCTGTTAAAAAAGATGAGTTACATTCACGAGATGCAGAGAAGTACAAATGTCTGCTCTTACTCTAAGACTGGCTTCTGTCAAATTATGGGGAACCCATTTTCCAAGTTGTGCACCTTTCTAAGCTGTTGCAGATGATGGTGAACTGTTGAATGGGTTGAATTAAACTTCTGTGCTAGTTCTTTATCTGTTACAACACAATCTTCACCAAGTGCAGCCAACAATAAGTCATCATTAAACTCAACAGGATGACCTGAATATGGCACATCACTTAAGCTGTAGTCACCTGATCTGAACTTCTAAAACCAACTTCAACATTTTCTTTCATTGAGAGACTCTGCACCATAAACACCTTGAATGTTTCTTGTAGTTTTGGCTGCATTATTGCCTTTTTTAAACTCATAAAGCATTATATGACTAATGTGCTACTCAGACACATCCATCTTCATAAGGATTTATTTGATTAATGATCTGAATAATTAGAGTGGAGTTAGTTTCTTTTATTTGTCTGAACTTTTTTATACATGTCTTACTATATATTTTAGTCATTAAAGCTTCCACTAAAAGAGAAATGATGATGTACTCTCTCTGTTAAATTTTTGGACATTACTTATGGAGCCCCATCATCAGCTTTAACCACATCATGAAATACATTAATGTGTAAAGCTGCATGATTCGTGGTACTTCTGACTGACTATTTGTTGAACACAGAACTTTGATGCCATGGAAGCACAACATTAGGTTTAACCACATCATGAAATACATTAATGTGTAAAGCTGCATGATTTGTGGTACTTCTGACTGACTATTTGTTGAACACAGAACTTTGATGCCATGGAAGCACAACATTAGGTTTAACCACATCATAAAATACATTAATGTATAGAGCTGCATGATTTGTGGTACTTCTGACTGACTATTTGTTGAACACAGAACTTTGATGCCATGGAAACACAACATTAGGTTTAACCAAATCATGAAATACATTAATGTGTAAAGCTGCATGATTTGTGGTACTTCTGACAGATGGCATTAATATTTATATAGAAAAGTGTGACAATCAAACACAGCCCTAAGGGACTCCAAGTTCCTGTAGAAAAAAATGGAAGAATGTCGAACCTACACAAATTTGGAATCACCTTCCATTAAAACATTTTTAATAAAAATGGGCAAGTAACCAGGGTAAGTAATGTTTTGAATTGTCTTCAAATGCTGCACCTCTTTTTTTCCAACCATTTAGGGCAAGAAGAAAAGTAGGAAAGGTGAGAACCATTGCAGTTGATGCAATGAGAGTCTGTTTAACACTCACAGGCATCGTGGTCTTTGCCACTGCAACGAGCATATGTCAAAGAACTATAACATGATGTTTTTGAGTGATCCAACCTCTTACACTGGAAACATCTTAAAGGGTGTGGAATGTATGACCTACCTTGATGGTGGCAAATAGATGTGGTGATGTAAATGTTAAAATGAGGACATTAGTCGGTATCATAATTCCATTTTTACGAGTAGAGATACGCCTCACTGCAGAAACTCCTTGAGTGGAGACACCAGTGAGAATCTCTGGAACATGATGTTCTTCAAATCCCTCTCAACAATAACTCCTCATGATGAATTCAAAGTAGCATGAAGCATAACCTCAATAAGTTATTGAGGAATTCAATGTGTTGAGATGTGGTGCATTAGGATTGGACCCTTGAACCACCAGAATCCTCTCTGTCACAGTTCACCATGCATGGAAACACATGGATGGATGTTTAGATCCAAGAGGAGGTAAATTGAATGAACAGAACCTTCTCTGGGAGGTCCCCTCACCCTCCACACCGAAGGGTCAAGGAAGGTATATACTTTAAAGTAAGTAGGGAAAACCATAGAAAATCATATACCTTTGTGACCAACTGAACAAAAGGAGCTGGGGGTGGTTGATCCAAATTGACCTCAGGAGAAACCAATATAGTAAATGAAGGCTTTAAAAAAATCAAGCCCTGTTTCTCCTAGTTTATCAGTGTAAGCAGCCTCAGAACCCCATTAAAAACACTCCTGAACCAAATATGTCTCCATCTCACTGTGAATTGGATCATAGACAGTCTCAACTATTACATTTTTTATTGTATCAAAATCAGTAACAATCTGATCATTAATTGGTTGGTAATTTTCATAATTTTGTTCAAACAAGTTTACAAAACATTAATTAGTGTAATTGCTACTCAATTATATTGATTAACTGTTTCCAGTTCGATTTCTACACACTTATACAATACCTGTGTATTAAACAGCAGGAATGTTTTGTGCAGCAGCTCAGTTCGATTTCTACACACTTATACAACACCTGTGTATTAAACAGCAGGAATGTTTTGTGCAGCAGCTTAGTTCGATTTCTACACACTTATACAATACCTGTGTATTAAACAGCAGGAATGTTTTGTGCAGCAGCTTAGTTCGATTTCCACACACTTATACAACACCTGTGTATTAAACAGCAGGAATGTTTTGTGCAGCAGCTTAGTTCGATTTCCACACACTTATACAACACCTGTGTATTAAACAGCAGGAATGTTTTGTGCAGCAGCTTAGTTCGATTTCTACACACTTATACAATACCTGTGTATTAAACAGCAGGAATGTTTTGTGCAGCAGCTTAGTTCGATTTCCACACACTTATACAACACCTGTGTATTAAACAGCAGGAATGTTTTGTGCAGCAGCTCAGTTCGATTTCTACACACTTATACAAAACCTGTGTATTAAACAGCAGGAATGTTTTGTGCAGCAGCTTAGTTCGATTTCCACACACTTATACAACACCTGTGTATTAAACAGCAGGAATGTTTTGTGCAGCAGCTTAGTTCGATTTCCACACACTTATACAATACCTGTGTATTAAACAGCAGGAATGTTTTGTGCAGCAGCTTAGTTCGATTTCCACACACTTATACAACACCTGTGTATTAAACAGCAGGAATTTTTTGTGTAGCAGCTTAGTTCGATTTCTACACACTTATACAACACCTGTGTATTAAACAGCAGGAATGTTTTGTGCAGCAGCTTAGTTCGATTTCTACACACTTATACAATACCTGTGTATTAAACAGCAGGAATGTTTTGTGCATCAGCTTAGTTCGATTTCCACACACTTATACAACACCTGTGTATTAAACAGCAGGAATGTTTTGTGCAGCAGCTTAGTTCGATTTCCACACACTTATACAACACCTGTGTATTAAACAGCAGGAATTTTTTGTGTAGCAGCTCACCACAGATGTAAAAAATTTCCAGCATTTTTGTTCGGAATTTTGAACAAAATATGAAAGAAAATGAAAAGAAAAGCATAATAAAACACATTTATCACAAGTTCAAATGTATTTTTTGGGTGTGAACATCATGAAAACATTCTCCAACACACAGCATTACTTCTTCTACATTCTTTACACCAGGTAGTCAGCATTCTTGCCTTCTTTATTTTCTACTTATATACATACATACCTAACATTGTCTCTGTTTGGTTTTTCTAGCTTCTGAAGATAAAAAGCTTTATGAAAAAATGTTTCTTTTCCAACAAGTCTATTAGGAACAGTAAAGCTATGTTTTTATGTGAAATGTCACCTTTCCATAATTTGTAAGTTACATTGTAACTAACCATCTTCAGTGATGGCTTCTTGCCAATTTTTACTGGATTCAAGTTTTTAAGGATTCAAAACTGAGATATCAGTTAGGTGGAAAATAAGATTCTCGTTTCACATTTAGAAGGCAGTAATTTGTCCAATTTAATGTCACTTTTTCAACTACTGACAGTATAATCTAAAACCATATCAGGTTTGATTATTTAGTTTTGTAATCATTTTTTCCACTGTATTTCACCTTTATGTACTGACGTTTGTCTTTCCATTGAAGTTTTAAAATATTCCTCGCTTCTTGGTCTGAACATCTCCTTTCTTCAGCAGTGCAAATTTAGACATGTCCTTCTAAATGTTCCACAAAAAACAGTCTTATTTTCAAAATGAAAGTTGCTAAATTCTGGATTTGCATAATAATTATCAGTACATAATATATGACCTTTTCCAAGTTGCTTGACAACTGATCTTAAAAATCTTAATCAGGGTTCTTTGGAAACATCTACATCACTTGCACAATAGATAATCATATCTATTATTATTCCTGTCTTAGAATCACATAACACAAATATCTTTATTCCATATCTGTAGCATTTAATTGGATTGCTTAAAAACAACATGACCCTTTAAAATAAAGATTCAATGATAACTACTTTTTGAAATTGAGAAAAAGATTCCTTCCCTTTATTCTTTACTGTTGCAAACACTTCTCAAATTTTCCATAATCGATTATTTCCATTCGGTTCTTCATTGCTTGCAAAGTACAAACACATAAAAGTCTCCCAGATCTGATCTGGAGTAATGTATTTTGGAAATATTGGAGTTCCTATAACGGGATCATTCTTCTAATAATCAGCCAACGTGTGGCATAAGTATCACCACACCAAATCAAGTGTGCATTTCTTCAATAGTTGTATCTTCCCATTTCTTACTTTGTGATGTAGATGGAATGTTACTTTCACTTTCTTTGGAATTCAAGGCTTTACAAAACTTATAATATCCGTTTGTTTCTCACACAATACGACTCATTAAATTTTGATCAAATATATCAATAAAACATTCACATTCATCAAATTCATCCATGAGCTTAAATTTAACTGAGCCCAGAATTTCTACTATCAAAAGAATGAACAAACAGATCAAAATTGTGACACCTTACCCTTTGGGAACCAATGGATTCTTATTCACTGTCTAAATCACATTCAGACATTCAGAGCTTGAAACAATTGAATCTGATGAAGATGAAATATCTAAAAAGTATTCTTCTTCATTGGAATAATTACCACATGCTAATACATCAATTTCATCTTTTAATGAAAACTTCTTTGCTTCATTCCCTTAGCACCCTTCCATCCTTTCCTTCTCCAGTGAAAAAGCGACTCAGACGTAATGCTTTAAGTAGGTACGATCACTGTGGTAGGTGGGAGTTGCCAACTCATGTTTTCAGCCTGTATCATTAATTGATATAAGAAGTTCTAAGCACAAAGCATGAAATCATCAATTGATGGTGACTGCTGTTTAATGGTTGAACAACTATATCAAATTGTTAGAAGTAATTTATTAATAACTCTCATCTTTAGTGAAAGAAATAAAAACAGCAATTCAAACTTTCTTTGTTTTACTTGTGTAAAAAATTAAATAAAAAATATGCAACAAAAAGGTTCTTTACACACACTTGTATTTTCCAGTTAAATTTACTTATAGGAGAAATGTAAATCAGACTGGATTATAGTCTGAAGTCGATTCTTGTATAAGGTCACAATGCTTCTAAGGACTACAAACATAACTATTCTGGAAGTAATTAAAACATACAATGGTATATCCAGAACTCTAGAATTTCCATGTGTTGTATAATACTTGTTACTAATTAAAATATGTATATATGTCAGAGAAGAACAGTGCCTTTGGAAAGACTTCATAGATTAAATTCATGATTATTTGTTTATTTTAGTGCCATTTCTGAAAATGAATTAACAAAATGAGATCCTTCATATAAAGATACAACAGAATAAAAATTCTTTCCAACATGTATGATCAAGTCTCCACAAAGGAATTGGCTAATGAATCAATATTCTTACTGACACACATGATCTAGTCTCCACAAAGGATTTGACTAATGAATCAGTATTCTTACCGACATGTATGATCTAGTCTGCACAAAGGAATTGGCCATTAAATCAATATTCTTACCAACACGTATGATCTAGTCTCCACAAAGGATTTGGCTAATGAATCAATATTCTTACCGACATGTGTGATCTAGTCTCCACAAAGGATTTGGGATTTGGCTAATGAATCAGTATTGTTACCGACATGTATGATCTAGTCTCCACAAAGAAATTGACCATTAAATCAGTATTCTTACCGACATGTACGATCTAGTCCCCACAAAGGAATTGGCCATCGAATCAATTAGCTGTCCACTGACACCAAAGTCACAGATCTTAATCTCTCCCCTAGAGTTCACTAAAATATTTGATGGCTTCACATCTACAATAAAAATCAAAAGTAATTCTACAACACTGTATCATTTTACTAAACGTTCTCACCTTAATAATACAGATATCTTATATTCCTCATATTGGATTTTTTAGGCTATAGTTAACTCTAACAATCAGAAGGTAATAAAGATGTATTCATTATTTTTGGTGATACTACTGTTTTCAGAACCTGTGTTTAATCGTGATACAAGAAAACAGTACAGCAAAGAATAAAGTTGGTTAATATTATTTATTTAGAACACACATTACAATGAGACCCACAATTATTAAAAGTAAAACACGTAGTATTAATTTTATATGCAAAAACGGCTCTTTTTGGGTTCAGAAAATATTTTAAATAGAAGAGCGAACAACGTTTCGACCTTCTTCGGTCATCGTCAGGTTCACAAAGTTCATCGTCAGGTTCTTTGTGAACCTGACGATGACCGAAGAAGGTCGAAACGTTGTTCGCTCTTCTATTTAAAATATTTTCTGAACCCAAAAAGAGCCGTTTTTGCATATAAAATTCTCAACAAGTGGGTTTCTCGACATCACTGACGTAGTATTAATGTCATGGCTAACTACTGTATACGCTTTTAAATAAAATTAATAATAATTTAAATACTTGAACTTAATATTGAATGTAAACTTTTCGAAAGCAGAAACAAATAATGAAGATTCCAATTCTGAATAAACCACAACATAATTTATTGCACTAGGCTAAATTGAAAGTTACTCTGTGTATGTACCGTGCGTAATAAATTCTTGTACATTATATCAAAGTTATTAAATGCTTTCTTGTATCATTTGTGAATTTATAAAATAAAGCAACTGTAATGATATAGATATTAATTTTACAGTTAAAATAAAATCAATCACATTTTCTATACATACAAATCAATAATCACTTTATAAAAGTGAAAACTAAATGAAATCTAAGAGCTCTTTAGTTCTCTGATAATGATATGTATTTCTAGTCAGAAACACACAAAATTTTCATGTTTTACCTCTGTGCATTATTTGATGGTTTTCTCTCAAGTAGTTTAATCCTTTCAGAACCTGTTTAGATCACACAACAATTGGTTGTTTAATATTCAATACAAATAGGGAATTCTTTCCAGCTTATTATTTAACATACCACATATTTACAAAAAATTCTAAAGAAATGCATTTAGAATAACTTTAACTTTCTTCTCAGAATACTGAAAATAATATCTACAGATAAATGTAAAACTACTGTTAGAAAATCACAAAATTGTGCCCATTAAAAAGTAGTAAAACTAAATTTAATGAACTTGGAATAAAAACAGACAAAACTTCATGTACAAGGGTTGTATGTGAACATAATTGTAATCACCAAAACCTAAATAACCTTATGAAACTTCCATTTTAAAAGAAGCAAATTTTAATTGATTTATTATCACACATTGGAGCATATTGAAAAGTAAACTTGTTCAACATTGATTAATTAAGGAAATCAAATATGAATTAAAATCTTTCATTGTACATTTGAATGAAGCTAATAAAGGGAAATCTCTAGATCCTGTCCTACTTTGTTATTATATTTGTAGGACTGATCTGAGAATACAAAAGTTAGATAAGTTTAAATATTTGTCCTGCTTTTGTTTTAATATTCGTAACAGAAATTGTAATGGGTACCCAGTTTTACTGGCATATTGGGTTTCTTATCCCTATGATATGCACATCTCAGTGAGTTTCATCAGAGTTTTTCACAGTGCATTTTTAAACTTAATTTTTAAGAATGTTACATATTTATAAGAAAAAAAATGCAGAAAAAGTTGTTTGTTATTACCAAATATTTCTAAAATTTTAAGAATTATTTAATATATTTTTTAAATCTTCAGCACAAAGCTAGTGACAAATAATCAACATTGTAAAAGATAAGCTTTCTACCTTATCTACAAAGAATTAACAAGGTGACTCATTTCAAAATATATGTTGTCAGAGGTTTAGCACTAATATACAAAAAGATAATATTTCAAGCATGGATTTCCTGATCTGTCACCTTCCCATGTTTTAATTAAAACTGTGGTTAGTAAGATCAAACCTTGCTTATACCACATGCTCATCACCTTTCCCACATTTCAACAGGTAATGTAGTGAGTAAAATCAAGTTTTACCACACAGAAAGAGGGCACAACTGAAAAGACAGGTTGTGGAAAAGTTAGTTAATATTTATATTATAATTTGTAGTAATAAAAGTTAAATAACACAATAATAAGGGTTAAATAACACAATAATAAATAGATAGTAAACAGTAAAGGTTTCAACTTAAAATTCAGTGGTGTAAATTTTATTGTAATGTTTAAGTGGTCTTTGTGTGTTAAGTTTGCGTATATTTCAACTTACACGTAAATCATAAAACAAGGTAAATATATTGTTTTATTAAATAAATACAAACTAAAAGCTGATCTATTGTCTGTTAATGTTTGAAAAATTAACTTGTTTACTTGAACCAACCCCTATAAGTTTAAATTTAGTGTTAACTGTTATAGATATAGGTAAGTTATAAAATCAGGATAATTACATAATTATTATTAACATTACTTGTATTGTTAGTTTTGATGAATAACAAAGTTCTCTCTAAATTCTATATAATTAAAGATAAACTTTATTGCTTTAGTGTGACGACAAAGTTGTGATAGTAATACTGGTTCATAAACATTAGGCTTAACAGCAACATTGTTAATGACAGGCTAATGATATTCAGTATTTTCAAGCTACAAGTATAAATAAACTGGTTAAGGCTACTGAAAGAGCTAAGCACACTCAGTTTGTAACAAGTAATGTTGTTAAGCAGCTTCTTCTTGGTGACAAAACACCATCTGAAATAAAGATGCATTTTAGAACTGCTCGTAGAATAGTAAAACTTTTATTAATAAAGAGAGAACGTTTCAACCTTCTTTTCCTGGGTCATTTTCAGGTTAAGGAAGAGATAGTTTGAAAGTGAAGATGTATCAGGTTCCTTCAGATTATTTACAACTTTGTTCTTTTGTTTCTACCGTCAGCACTGTCACCAAAATTGCTGAAGAAACAGACACGGATACCAGCAAAAGGAGCACCTAAACATTACTATCACAAATGCTAAAATACAGTGATGTTACACCTGATAACATAGAATTATTTTTATTTGTACTGCTATTTCTATTGGTATAACATGCTTAGCATCTCATACAGATTACTGGTTTGCCAGTCCTTCACATCATTTACCATGGTTTTCTTCAGTAACTTCTGTGGAAATATTTGTAACTACTACTCGCATCCTACATCTCAATGACAATACTGACGATTTACCTAATACTGATGATACTGAACTTGGTCATCTACCAATATCTCTACCAGCTCTCCATACCCTTCTAAGGAACTTTCTATTCACAAACAAATGTTGGAAACAACAGGTAGACTTTCATTCAAACAATATCTACCTAATGCACCTTCCAAGCACAACTGTAATGAATGATGGACAAGTATTTTTACTGACTTTATTTTGAAAGTTGCTTTCACTTAGCACTTGTAAGAAGAACTTAACCCATTTCCCAGATATGTTTTCAAGCAAGTTTGGATTGGAGGAGAAATTTTCTGAAGAAAATCAGAAACAGTGATAATTCAACCAATCATAACACACTTTCCACAATCCACCAGGACACTATAAAACACTGACAACAACTCACACACACTGACTTGAAGACAAAAAGCAGAAAACTTTCAAAATGTTGTCCTCTACACTTGTGTTTCCATAAAGGGCAGTTGCTGTCCATTCTACAAAGTTTCATCAGGAATACTATGCCTGAACAGTCTATTAAAGAGACAGTACAATGGTTTAAGTATTGTTTCTAAATTACAATCATAAACACTAAAAAGTGTGAAGAGATTCATGGACTGTGTGGAGACAACAAAACCTAACGTTGATTAAAGATGGGTTAGAATTTTTAGTTTTTCAACTCTGATTCTAATTTCTTATGGAATGACCAGTTAACATTTGAACCACCCATTCCTATTTGCAAAAGATATCTAAAAGTTAAGTTCCTTTGTCATCTGTGAGAAATGCCTTAAGAGATATTAACTGTGTGTGGCAGAGAAATGGAAAATTAAGTTTCAGAGTCACCACAGTTTACAAAGTCAATGTACCAAGCAGTTGCATTGAGTTGGTCCTTTTGTTTTTCACCATTTAAGGATTCATTGTAAAAGAGCACAATGTCTGTATTTTCTTCAAGCTTTTAATACAGAAAAAGATATATGTGCACATTTTTTCCCTCCATAAGAGAACTTGCATGTGATTTTACTACGTGGGAACATTTTACAAAAAGTTATGTTTTCACATCTTCAGTAAATATACCAGCTATCAAAAGCCTTGAGAACTAATTAAACTTCAGCTTTCTTATCATTTTCTTTTGAAATATATAATCCAGTCTGGCCTGTAATGAATAAATTGTATAATGAAATAGAAGTAAGTCACATAAAAGCTGACAAAAAAACAGCACAATTTTATCAGCTGTATAATATATTTAAATCAATTAATATTAAATTTAAGTTTGCTTACTTGCTAGACTATAGTATCATGTTAATTTGTCTTAACTGTCGATGTTCTGTCTGGTGTCGGTATAAATCCAGAGGATATGAAACTGCAACTGATCAGCACGGCAGCTTTTGGATAAGTTCAGTTTATTTGACACATATTAGCTTCACGCTTTTATCCCTTCATTAGTCTTATCAACACAGATTCATCCATATTACCAACGTCTAACTTTTTATGGCACACATTGCAACTACCTTCATGGTGATGTATATCCATATCTAGTCATTCTTTTAACTCATCTTTCAGAAGCCTTGCATTGTTAAATATTCATTTTCCTGACACATTTGACACAAGCATAACAAATAATGATGGAGAAACATAGGAGTTGTTAGTATATAATTGTTTGAATGGTAAGGCTCAGATGTCAATAATGATGGAGAAACATGGGAATTGTATATAATTGTTTGAATGGTAAGGCTCAGATGTCAATAATGATGGAGAAACATCGGAATTGTGAGTATATAATTGTTTGAATGGTAAGGCTCAGATGTCAATAATGATGGAGAAACATGGGAATTGTGAGTATATAACTGTTTGAATGGTAAGGCTCAGATGTCAATAATGACGGAGAAACATGGGAATTGTGAGTATATAATTGTTTGAATGGTAAGGCTCAGATGTCAATAATGATGGAGAAACATATGAATTGTGAGTATATAATTGTTTGAATGGTAAGGTTTAGATGTCAATAAGAATGGAGAAACATGGGAATTGTGAGTATATAATTGTTTGAATGGTAAGGCTTAGAGGTCAATAAGAATGGAGAAACATGGGAATTGTGAGTATATAATAGTTTGAATAGTAAGGCTCAGATGTCAATAATGATGGAAAAACATGGGAATTGTGAGTATATAATAGTTTGAATGGTAAGGCTTAGAGGTCAATAACCTTATTCAACCTTGTACTGCTCAAGTAATTCAAGTTGCTATTCATGCATGCACATGTGCAGTGCGTGCTCGCTCGTCATTAAAGGAAAACATGAATGGGTTACTTGGAAGACTGTCACTATTGGATGTTATACGATGTAATCACCAAATAAACAAATTATGGAAAACACTGATTTATAATACTGACAAGTAAAAACTTTCATTTCTCAAAAACATTTTAGGCACTGGCAATTCTTCAATTTTCCAAGAATTTTTAAAACCCACACAAACACTGCTACAAGTGTTTATCCTGAACAGAGTCAGGGTCATAACAGTCTTATTAGCTATTACTTAATATTAGTTTTACTGCCCTTTGAACCCTGTCTCACTAGTAATCCCATCACATATGTTATAAATCCCTTAATGAACACATAGTTCAAGATATCTTAGTGAATGATGTAACACAACAACTACTCAGTGTTATAATGTGTAAATTAATTTTATTATTTTTCATTATCTTACCTAATGTAATTTTATTCAACTAATAAGTTTCTAATTTTTACATGTTAGACACTTTGATAACAAATGTGCTGACAAAACAACCAGTTTGGTGCTCATGTTTGGCTTTCTTTTTGTTGTTATCCTGCTACTGAAACTTAAGCACACAGTTCTGTAATATAGTATCAGTAAACTACTCGTTATTTCAGTTAAAGGGAAAATATATGAAGAAGCACAACTTGTGCTTCAATATAATTCTGTTAGATACTTGATGTTAACTCCACAAAATAATTACTGGTATTGTTATAAACACTGAACGAATTAACGCTTTGTCTTTCTATTGGTTATAAATGATGTAACAGAAAATTTCAAAGCATTATTTCTTATATATGAGAGAGGTTTGTTTTGTTTTTTGAATTAAGCACAAAGCTACACAATGGGCTATCTGTGCTCTGCCCACCACGGGTATCGAAACCCGGATTTTAGCATGTAAGTCCACAGGCATACCGCTGAGCCACTGGGGGGCTGTGAGAGAGGTAACAATACCTGAGCAAGTCAAGTGGATCTGAATTTCTGGCTATTACCTTAGTAAATAGAGGTTTCAATACAGTACAAGCTATATTTTACTTTAAAATATCTATACTGTAATGAGTGATTTAAGTCAGTTTGAGCTCAGAGATTAAAACAAAAAGGATAAATCTTAGTGAAAATATTTCATAAGGTGAGTTGGAGAACTTATTAGAACATTTCCTTTTAAAATCAATAAATTAAAACTGGTCAGTTAAGTTTTAAAGCAACATTTGTAAACATTAATATTAGTTTTAAAACTGTTAATGGAACTCTGTGAAATATTATGAAATACACATTTTGACCTACACATACCAAGATGTCTGTCGTTAATTTTGTTCTTGAGTTTCAAAATAGCTTCTTTTTATAGTATCATTAGCTTTAAATGATTTCAAATTTTCTGTACATTTAAATACAAGTTGCACTGTGTTCCCTTCCTCGAGAAACATTTGTAGTTTTAATTTTGCCTAAGACATACTATGTGAGTACTTCATACATACTGGTGTCAAATTTTGAATTTTGGTAAGTTTGATTTGTTTTTAATTTACACAAGAGCACCATGCACTAGTTTTCTCTAATTCAGCAGTGTTAGACTAAAGGGAAGGCAACTAGTCATCACCACCCATTACCAACTCCTGGGATACTCTTTTACTACTGAATACTGAGATTGACTGCACATTATAACACCCTCAATGGTGAAAGGGCGAGCACATTTGGATTATGAGTCAAGTGCCTTAACCAGCTGGCCATGCTGGGTCACTTGACTTCTGGTAAGGAACTTATTACATAAGACAGTTTTATGTTATGGGAGAAAATTCCAGGAAAAGGGTTTGAAAAACAACATAACATATACTAAGATAAAATTTCAATCACACTTACAACAACAGTCACTTTCCCCAGGATCTCTTCTGGTATTCTACCAGCTTTTTTCAACACCAAGTCCAAAGACCCTCCATCCTAAGAAGATATACACAACTACTTTAATAAGTTTGAAGAAAAACAAATTAACATGACACTGCTAATTACAGGTATATAGGTAATATGTTCTTTTTATGTCTGACAGTTTTTAGAATACCTACACTAAATTGACAAAAATAGCTGTACAGTTGTTCCATTCATAACATTTTAATGTTTGATATTTTACTCTGATACAAAGAATTAAAATGGTGTGAACTGCTTTTATAATATTATCTTGAGTACCAACTATATACTTGTAATGCTAACAAAATTAACAATTCAGTACCAACTGTGTAGTAACTTCTGCCTTACTTAAGCATTAAACAGTAATAAAAAACAGACTATACTAAACTGTCATTGATAAAGATATCAGTTAAAACATTAACCATTAGAAAAAGTACCAGTATCACCTGTGAATAGTAAAATACATTCCCTTAATTATTAATTATATATTTCAGTATTATTAAATGAGAACATACAGTTCTAATACTCTGACATTTGTTCAATTGTAACCATTTACCGAGTTAAAAATCTAAGAACATTTCACAATTTTATACGGTTCAAAAACAAAGAACTGCTTTAATATTGGTCAGTTGTTTGACATTTATCGGTGCAAAGCAACTGGGCTATTTGTACCAAATAACCTGTAAAAAAATGAACATGAGACTTAAATGTAAAAATTAATCGAAATAAAACTAAAAAAACTTCAAGGAGTTGATAAAATGCTTAAATACAATTACAAAATCCAATGGTCCTTAAAAACACAAGTTGGATAGTGTTGCCACCACCAAAGATGCTGGTCCAGCACCAATGGTAAAACAAGGGAAAAAAAGTGTCTAAATTGGTGCCATCATTGAGAGTGGTAATGACAACACAACAGTAAAATATGTGTTGTTGTGACCTGATTGTTATAAAGGCCACATATCAGTGTATCAGGCTCAAACAAAAGGAAACGACAAGTTAAGAGTTGTTCCCAATGCATAACCTTGCCAGGACACTTGTTCTTTCTCATCTTTATGGAAATAAGAGCATCAGAAAGTTTCATCTGGAAAAGCTTGTTATCACGTTGCTCACTCCAAGACGACTGCCAAATAAAGCAGAACCAAATCTTAAAGAGAGGACCTTAATCTATATATGGGACAGAAAAAGCATAAGCCACTAAGGAAAGAAAACACAACCACAGGGAGAATGCTGTGGTAACAGTTGAGGTTTTGAAGCATACAGTAAAGACACTTGCAAGCCACAAAGGTGAAGAGGTGGTTCTTTAGATTCAGTGTATAAACTTTGAAATGGAGAAGTGTAGAAAGCCCCAGGTGGTGGAAGGGGTCCAAAACATACTAAAGTCTAAAGTCCTGGCCAAGCCACAGATCAGAGACCCATAGTCCAGTTTGGATTGAATGAGGGCACAATAGCTCTTTAACAGAAAACACTTATACAGGAAAAAGAGACGACACAGAGGATGTTAAGTGCCCTTGTACACTTGACGTGTGGAATGAAGGTCAGCTTACAATGAAAGATGAAGTCCCAAGAACTCAAGGACCTTGGGAAGAACAACGTCACTGGGATAAAACTCAGGTTTAGGATGAAAATCCCATTGGCAGAAAAAGTGCAGGCAAACCGTCTTAAAGAAAGAAAAAATAAAATTGTTTGCTGTGGTCCACTTCAAAAAACAACTGAGGACAATTTGAAGCTGCTGCCCAATAAAGTTCATGCTCAATGACTGACATTGTGCAGCGATAACATTAATCTTTATAATGAAAAGTGTTACATTCAAGACACAACCCTAAGTGTCTCCAAGATCTGTGAAAAATAAATGGAAAGCATTGATCCCACATGGACTTTGAGTAGCTAGTCCATTGAGAAATTTTGGATAAAACTAGTTAAATGGCCATGCAATCCATATGAGTGGAGGTTTCACAAAATGCTATACCTCCACATAGTATCATAAGCCCTATCTAGGTCAAAGAATATAGAAACAAGTTGTTGTCACTTGAGAAAAACTTCTCTGATCGATCTAGTTAAAAACAACCAAAGAATAGCAACAGAAGTAGGAGAGAAATGAAGCAGCATCTCACAGTGAATATCATCAGGTATGACTGCCAGACCAACGAAGAACAAGCTTGCATTTCATAAGTGTAAAATGTTAATTATAATCATAAATACGATCAGTGTGAAAGGAAAGAGGCAACCTCCACATAATATCATAAGCCCTATCTAAGTCAAAGAATATAGAAACAAGTTGTTGTCACTGGAGAAAGGCTTCTCTGATCGATCTAGTTAAAAGCAACCAAAGAATAGATAAAATTAACAATGAATTAGACAAAATAAAACAATACTTCATCAACATCAATAAGTTTCCTCCACAAACCGTAGAAAACATTACACACACACACCCAGACAGAAAGCAAAATCAACCAACAAAAGTAAATATATCTCACGAATCAAAAAATCACGAAACCATATTCTGCGGTATACCATATATTCCTGACATCAGCAAACAAATAACCAACATTTGGCAAAAACTAGTAACAAAATATGATATTCCAGTTAATACTAAATTTATTCAAAAACCAGGCACAAAACTAAGGTCTATACTATGTAAAAACTACACTGACAAACAACACACCAACATTATTTATAAAATACAATGTGATAACTGCCACGACTTCTATATTGGAGAAACAAGTAGAAAAATGGAAACCAGATTCAAAGAACATAAAAAGTCACCTTCACACGTTTTCGAACACTGCAAGTCAAATGGACACAACATAACCATAGAAAACACTAAAATACTAAATAAAGAAACAAACATAAACAAACGAAAAATTAAAGAAGCCTTACTTATACAACAACTTAAACCCAAAATAAACCAATATAAAGGAACACCATTATACCTATATTAATATTATAGATAAAATTATATATTCAAACATCTAACCGCGCCCTCTACATTGCGACACTCAGTTATACAACCCCTTCCAAACATGTGGTCAGCTTCCGGTCAGTTACCTCTTTCTTTGTGAACCTGACGATGACCGAAGAAGGTCGAAACGTTGTTCGCTTTTCTATTTGAAATATTTTCTCAACCCAAACGAGCCGTTTTTGCACATAAAATTCTCAACAAATGGGTTTCTCGGCAACTGCTGTAATGGAGGCTTGATGGCCAAGAAGGTAGGGAACAACATAGAAATGCTAGATGTACAAGAAAGACTTTTGTTTAGGGCCTCAACAACACTCTGGGTATGAGAAATTTCCTGGCATTCAGGGTAGAGAAGTATACTGCCCACTGACCCTCAAAATCTTGTCCCATATGATTTTGAAACTAGTGGTAAAAGAGATGTTGGTTGTGAACTTAATCCAAGATTCCTTCTTGCTTTTTCTAGCTGAGCATGGGCATGGGCCTTCTGAAAAGAAATGCAGTGTGGGATAGCCATGAAAGGTATCCATGACTCAATTTTGAGCCTTCCATGTGATTTGGCAATTACAACTTCACCATCAATGAGAATACCATGAAAAATGTGTCAATATTTCAGGAATAGACTGAATAGTTTTTAAGACAATACAGTCAGTCACTGCTGCCATGCAGTAATCTATCTGTGGCATACAGATGATGGCATGTTCAAGCGTTCAGCGAGGCACATAGATCAGGTGGCATCAACCATGGCCAGTTTTCCTCAAAACAACACCCTGTGGGTCACTGTGGGCCAAGAAAGTGAGAAAAAAGTAAAGAGTAGCAGACAGAGATCAATAACAGTGAAAGACTGACATGAAGTTAAGTATAAGAACAAGTACTGAAGAGAGAAAGGATGTAATCTGAGAGCATATGCTCTATAAAATGACCCTTCCCATCAATAGCAACACCCCAAAGAGGATTATGTCCATTAAAGCCCCCATGGATGAACAAGGGAGATGGCAACTATTCAATGAGGGCATCAAAGTGATTGATCATAGGTCTTTCCAGGACACAAGTAGAAAGATCAATCAGTGATGGCATAACTCACGGAAACACGGATGGCAATACCCTCCAAAGATGAATCAAGTAGCAAAGACAGGGTGGACACATGCTGTTCAAGCAGAAGTGCCACCCCTCCATGCAGTCATCCATTACATAACCTTTCATTTCAGTACAAAGAAAACTGTTGAAAGGTGACTGTATCAAAAGGTTTCAAACATGTTTCCTGTAAGAAAGGACAGATAGGATGATAAGAATCAATAAAAGTCTTAATATTATTCACATTAGAAAAGAAACCTAGGCAGTTTCACTATATCCAAGTGGTCACTTTTACTTAGGTAGAAAAATTGGGTCAAGTGCGCAGGTCTCTGTCGGTGGACATAAATTTCAGCAACTGAGGGCATGAACAAATAATTGTTCTACACCTAGGAGCTAAAAAAGAAGACACAGAGCAAAGCCAGAAACAATGGAAGTGAATCCAGGAAGGTGCTGGAGAGTATGGTGGGAACAGAGATAGGTGTTCATTTGTCAACTCTTTTAACCATAGAGGGGAAAAGATTCTCAACATGGTTGTAGAACAACTCTGGGGAAAGCATAGAAAAATCTGTCTGCACTCACACTATAGCTGTAGAACACAGTTCACAAGCATATGTCTGAGATGGAGATGGGGGACAATAACATCTGAGCCTCAGAATGGGAAATATTGTTCACAGCTTTAAAATGTTGAGCTTCTTTCTCCTCCACCAACTTAAGGCAAGAAAAAAATAAGAGAGGTGAGAACCACTAAAGTTAACACAGCAAGATTCCAGACATTGTGATACTTGTCAGCACAATAAACACAAGTCAAAGAACCACCACAAGAACGAATGAATCACTGAAACTGGAAACATAGAGTGGGTTGGTAATATGTGGTTGTACTTTACAGTTCAAGCAACCTACCTTGATATTAGCAAATGGATATAGTGATGTAAACATCAAGACAAGAACACTTGTTGTGATCATTATTCTATCCTTATAAGAGGAGATATGGTGCACATCAGAAATTACTTGATTGCAGAAACAAGCGAGAGTCTCCCACTAAGGAATGTTCTTCAAAAACCTCTCAACAATAACACCTCTTGGGGAATTCAAAATAGCATGGGAAGTAACCCGATGGGTATATCCTCCAATGACCTCTAAATTCAGTAGAAGTTTGATGTGTTGGTGTAGACGTTTCCATCAGTATGTCTCCAGAGTGCAACTTCTTGACTGACTGGGAGGAAGGGGGGAGCCAGCCCCTCCATTCTGTTTTGAATGAATAATGAAGACAACTGCTCTAGATTTATCAGGTAATGAATGAAGGACAAGAAATCAACATGAAATCTGACAGAATTAGTTACATTAGCCAGCTATAAGGTAGCTCAGATTCTAGCTAAAAAAATAAATCACTTTCTAATACTGAACTGGTAAAAGAAATATTGATTGTAGTCTTTGAAACACTGTTGGAGAATTATGATTCAAAAATAAAAGATGATATTCTTTAAAAGGTAAATAATTTGCAATTAAGTCAAAGAACAACCATCTGCATAATGCCAGAGTTATAAAGAAACAAAAAATCAGTTGCTTGAACAACAAAAAGATTGTATTCTTTTTAGCACTAGATGAGTCAACAGATGTTAGTGACACTACACAGTTTATACTTTGAGTTCAATATCTAACTTCAGATCTTCAAGTGAGGGAAGAAATCCTTGGGCTCTGTGGGGTACAAGTTCAAACATGTGGAAGAAACATCTCTGAAAAATTTATTGAAATTTCAAAAAATTCAATCTGAATTTTAGAAGACTGGTTTCTGTCACAGCAGATGGCGCTCCCGCCATGACTGAGGTGAAATTAGGATTTGTCACTCTTTTGAAGAACCATTTAATTGAAAATAATGTGAAGTCCACACTGCCATCTTTCCATTACCATTTGCCTCAGCATAATTTATGTGCTCAGATGTCTAAAAGTGATGAATTGAGAAATTTGATGAACATTATTGTAAAAATTGTGAATTATATTAGAAGTGAAAGCTCACTCATCCATAGACAGTTTAAGTTTTCAAAGAAAAGCAGTGACTTTTGATGATCTTACTGATTTTCAAAACGTAAGATTAAGTGAAAAAAGAAAGTCTTGAAACAATTTACTTCCTTATTTCCTCAAATAAAAAATTATCTTGTTGAAAAAGGTAAGATTGAAAATTTCCCTGAAATTGAAACTTTGTCATGATATGTGATTCATACTTTGTGTGGGACATGATGGTTAACTTGAATAATTTGAATGCGAAGCTTCAGGGAAGAGGTAAAATAATAAGCAAACAATCACAGTCTATTCATGAATTTTATTAAAGCTAAACCTCATTGTGGAACAATTACAAGAGAATGATTTGACACATTTTGCAAATTTGAATAGTTTTCCAGAAAATAATAAGAAATATGATTTCTCTGATTCTGAAGATGATCTCAATGTAAACCAGATCAAAAAATCTATCTCAAAAATTTGAATCACATTTCTCTGAATTTAAAATTAACATTTGAATTTTTGTACGATCCATTTCAATATGACTTAGGACATTTCAGTAAAGAAACTACATCTTTTCTGTCTTTGGATAAGTGTGGATTTGAAGAAGAGATGCTTACCCTGCAAAGTGTAGAACACAAACACATAAACAAAAATGTTCTATCAGAGATGCAGCTCACGATTCTGATAAATGAGTCTCCCAAATTTGAAGACAGCAATTTCAAAATTATTTTTCATGTTTGGATCCACATGGGTATGTGAGTTAACATTTTCTATGCTAGATTTTCTCAAGTCTAGATACAGATCTCGGCTTACTGACAAAAATTTAGAGGCAGAGCTAAGATACTCACTGAGCACAGATATTAAACCAAATTTCACAAAGCTTGTTGATGAAATCCCATCAATTTTTACGATGAAGGTTAGATTAAATACAATTATTTTGATTAAACATCTTTTTTTTCTTAAATACTGTGGACAACGTCGTTTTTAATAGTCACAGTTGTGACCACTATGAAACACAAGTTGCCCACCTCTGCACTAAAAGATAAACTTCAACATAGTAATCAATCATTATCCATAAAATTTTACAAGGGCCATACAAGTATTTATTTGATCTGCTACATACTCCATGCAAATATTTATTCTACTTACCATATATTCCATACAAATATTTATTTCTCCATCACTGTAGAAAGCCTCATAGAATCCAACAATGTGTGGAGAATTACACTCATGAAGAACCTTTAATTCTCGAAGTATCTGTGTCCGAATAGCAGGCTTGACTTCCAAGTGAATAAGCTATTAACAAAACAAAATACAAAATTTTACCATGTCTTTTGGAATTAGATGTACCTTATGATCTCAAATATAAAATATAAATTAAAGACAAAATTCACAGCAGATAAATACAAGTAATTTAATCTTCTATTGCACTTTTTGCAAAACATTCAGTTTGCAACTCAATGAAAAACAGCCACACTTTAAAAATGACCATTTCATTCCTAGATTGTTTGATTATTTGGAAACAACTGTTGAGGTGAAACTTTGTAGGCATGTATAATGGAAGGTGTACACTTTATACATATATGCAGTTAAAGAGGTCTCATACGATTAACTACATGAATGTTTCACATTATTTTAGACCACGTATTATTAAAAAAAAATAAACATATAATCTAAATTTAAAAAAAAAAAAAGATAAACATGACAGATAAATTCACTCATAAAATTTAGGTAAGAGAGATAACAAAGTTGAAGTATCATTTCTGAATACATGTAGATTATTACTTAGTGTTAATATATTTTATAACTCAGTTCTTAGAAAGAACTACTTCAATCTATGAAAACTTAAAGACTTAAATAAACAATAACTGCCAGGAATAGCTTCAAGGTTAGAACTAGTTCACTTTTTCTATCACACAGGATGCTTCCCACAATGAATGACTCGTACAAAATGTATTCACCTGTAAGCCTTTTATATCACAGACTAATAAGCAGTGCTTATCTTTCACAGAGGGAAAAGTAAACAAAAAATATCAACAAGTACTTTAGAAACATCTTAAAACTACTGTGAAACTGCATTATGTAATCCAATAAACCCACAGTAGTATATCATGGAAACACTACTGCTCTCTATACTAAACCCATAACAAGATGTCAAGGACACATAACTAATCTCTAGCAAACCCACAGAAAAATGTCAAAGAAACATAACTTACTCTCTATGGAAAACAAGAGCAAGATGCCAAGGAAACATATATACAGTATATTAAACCTGGAACAAACCATCAAAAAACATGTATACTCCTCATAGTAAACCCATAGCAAGATATAACAGTAAACATAACTGCTCTCTTTAGTAAACACATAACACGATGTCAAGTTAAACACACCTACTGTATACAGTAAACATAAAAAGATACCATGTTAAATATAACTATTGTATACAGTAAACACATAGCAAGATGCCATGTTTACTGTGTACATCAACAATGGTCTTATACAACTTTTTAATGATGGATACTCTTAATAAATAGTTTAATATATCATCAGTAACACATACCGTTATTATAAAGACAGAATACTCAAACAAAAGATAAAGTACGAATTACTTGCTTGTCATGAGTTTCCTTCAGTTATTTTCCATTTTAGCAATAGTAATAATAGTAGATATACACCAATAACCATAAGGATGCTATGTCTACATAATAAAACTGTCATCTCTAACATTTTAATTTAAAAGATCCATATCATTATTGTTAATTTATCATACACTCTATGTTGCTTATTTCTATACTTTATTCCTTATATAAGCTATTTTGTATTATTTTTATTCCTTATATAAGCTGTATGGTATTATTTTTATTCCTTATATGAGGTATACTGTATTATTTTTATTCCTTATATAAGCTATACTGTATTATTTTTATTCCTTATATAAGCTATATTGTATTATTTTTATTCCTTATATAAGCTATATTGTATTATTTTTATTCCTTATATAAGCTATACTGTATTATTTTTATTCCTTATAAAAGCTATACTGTATTATTTTTATTCCTTATAAAAGCTATATTGTATTATTTTTATTCCTTATATAAGCTATACTGTATTATTTTTATTCCTTATTATAAGCTATACTGTATTATTTTTATTCCTTATTATAAGCTATACTGTATTATTTTATAACTGTACATTACTTATAATTTATTAAAGTATTATAAATGACTTCAGTATCTAAGAAAACATTATATAGATTTCAGCATATTCCTGCAAAATAAAATTTTATTTAGTTTTTAATTAACCAAGTATATTAAAAGTACTAAAGTTGAAAAATATATAATGTAAATCTTATGATAAACCCATGTGTAAAATGACCAGAGAACACTTCAAGAACAGACAACCTTCTTACTTAATACTAATTAAGTAATTAGTAAATTAAATAATTTATTTTTTCAATCATGTAAATCAACAACAATAATAATTTTGTCATGCTTCTGACTGTTCACTTTTTTCATGTTATTGAAGCATGTTATTTAAAAAAGCCAAACATGTTTTCAAAACAAACATAAGTACTGATTCAACTGAATGTTTTTTAACCCTTAATGTTCATTCCTTTAAAACAGTCCATTCTTTAGAATAAATAAGCTTACTTATGAACATGCTAAAAGACAATATAAGTTCTGATAGGAATACTTTCCTAATTGTAAGTTTAACCAGAACATCTGTCATCTGACACACAAAATACAGAAGAGGACGGATACCTTTCTAGCCATGATTACTCCACTTGGTTTATGAAGAACTTTAGTTACAACTCCACCATTACCAGCACCTAGTTCACCTAAATTCTGGAAGTCGTCATTATTTAATTCTTTAACCTTCTGCTTTTGAGTCAAGAAGTCTACCAAACGTTTTCTTTGTAAGTCATTTAAATCTAAACTCTCTATTGTCTTCTGCATGGCTTCTATACTGATGTTCACCGTGGTTTTACTTTTGAAAGACAAAAAGTGTTATTTGTAATTATTTACAAGACAATTTGAAAGGATAATGTACATAAAACATCAAAAGTAAATATTAATAATTAATTAGAACTACATGATTTAGTTATCTATAAGCAATGATTACAGTGTCTCAAACTGATCAGCCTGCATAATGGTTACACTGAAATAATCAACTAACTGTAATGAGCATTGTGTTACATTATTATTATCCCGAAAATCATTTGATTGAAATTACGACTACATAAACTGTAACAAGAAATAAACTAATCAAAATTAGTGTTTCCAATTATTCCATGAACCAAAATGTGGCACTCAAACTTCATTTTTTATTTTTGTCATAGCAACATTGCAGAGGGCATCAGTTGCTTGCACTAATATTTAGCTGCTGACTAGAAGGATGGTAAACGCAACATGGTTGAATGAACACTGTAATAGTCAACTATAATCTATCAATGTGATCACTGAATTTTAATAAAATACCACTGACTGCCCAGCTCTCTAATGTATACATCACCTGCCAATTAGTAAAGAGACACCCCTGAGAATAAAGATTGTCTTGATGTCACTTGCAAGTAACCCCAATATATATTAGTACAGACATAACCTGTAAAGGCCTTATCAAACAAACAGTCGTGCCAGGAAGTAAAGAATTCTGGCAATTAACCATTTTCAGGACAGTGAGAGAATACTCAAAGTCAGTGGGGAATTACCAGATCACTTACAATACCACTGTTCAGAGTGAACAAAGTAATAATAAATTACGACACACTGGAAAACAAGTTTCTGCATAGTACAAGTGCACAAAACAAACAAACGTACTTTTAATGTTAGAGAGAGAGTGTGTGTAGCATGCAAATTGTCATGGAACAACCATTCAACAACATGGATGCGATGCAAACTCCTGATGCATGTGGCTTCCTTATTTGATTTTACCAAACTATCACTTCCAGTTCAGACAAAAAATAGGAAGCACTAGTTTTCAATGAAGATGGAAGGGTGGGCAGTATAAGAGGAAATAATTATCTTTCATAAATATATTTTCAGTACAGGAAAATTATAGCTTTTGGTATGGTATGTTACCTCCTCTCACATGTTTAGCTGGAATCCAACAATGAATAGGTGCAGAAACTGGTAAATCTGAAGAATACTCTATACTGATAATCCTTGTAATAACAAATCATTCTTGAATCTGAAGAATAGCCTATACTGATGATCCTTGTAATAACAAATCATTCTTGAATCTGAAGAATAGCCTATACTGATGATCCTTGTAATAACAAATCATTTTTGAATCTGAAGAATACCCTATACTGATTATCCTTGTAATAACAAATCATTCTTGAATCTGAAGAATACCCTATACTGATGATCCTTGTAATAATGAATCATTCTTGAATCTAAAGAATACCCTATACTGATGATCCCTCTAATAACAAATCATTCTTGAATCTGAAGAATACCCTAAACTGATGAACCTTATAATAACAAATCATTATTGAAAAACTACTTCTGCATTAGGTATACTCTTTGTAAAATGTGAAAGAGGTGTCATACACACAGGTAGAAAGAAAGAGGACCAAAAAAGGATAGAAAATGATGGGATTGAATCTAAATCATCTAAAAACATGTTATCATACCTGATGAAGATATCTAGTCAACCCTAGTCCAAAACCTAGTGGCATTGGGAATATAACTTTCAATCTGGGGAAGAAGAAGGATACACAACCAAATCCACCTCAAGTTTCATAGAAAGTAATTACATAATATGCAAAATCATTTGCAAAATTGGCTAAAAGGCAATCCAAAAACACTTGACATGTGAATGTCAGCAGTAACAGGCAACACATGTGAAGATTTGTGTAGATTGGTCCTGACTGAAATCCAAAACTAGTACCTGGAACTGACATCCAACTGACGGTAGAATGAGGAATTCCAATTGAAGGAGTGAATTCCAATGTGATGGATCAATATCAAAGCAACAGCATCTCCTCAGACAAGACCATATAGCATTGGGGCAGAAAACAAATTACCTTATATCCCCACATGGAAGTAAACTGCCTCTAAAACCATATACAACATCACCATTCAGATAGTCCTTGAACATGGGTACAATTGCTTGGTGCCCAACAGACATAGATGATGCATATGAATGAGGAACCAGTGTCATCGACACCAGCAAAGTAGCACCACTCTACTTTCAACTTTATATAGTTGTATGTTTAGTACCAGCAGAGTAGCACCACTCCACTTACAACTTAATATAGTTGTATGTTCAGTACCAACAGAGCAGCACCACTCTACTTTCTACTTAATATAGTTGTATGTTTAGTACCAGCAGAGCAGCACCACTCTACTTTCTACTTAATATAGTTGTATGTTTAGTACCAGCAGAGCAGCACCACTCTACTTACAACTTAATATAGTTGTATGTTTAGCATCAGCAGAGCAGCACCACTCTACTTACAACTTAATATAGTTGTATGTTTAGTACCAGTAGAGCAGCACCACTCTACTTTCAACTTAATATAGTTGTATTTTTAGTACCAGTAGAGCAGCACCGCTCTACTTTCAACTTAATATAGTTGTATGTTTAGTACCAGCAAAGTAGCACCACTCTACTTTCAACTTAATATAGTTGTATGTTTAGTACCAGCAGAGCAGCACCACTCTACTTTCTACTTAATATAGTTGTATGTTTAGTACCAGTAGAGCAGCACCACTCTACTTTCAACTTAATATAGTTGTATTTTTAGTATCAGCAGAGCAGCACCACTCTACTTACAACTTAATATAGTTGTATGTTTAGTACCAGTAGAGCAGCACCACTCTACTTACAACTTAATATAGTTGTATGTTTAGTACCAGTAGAGCAGCACCACTCTACTTTCAACTTAATATAGTTGTATTTTTAGTATCAGCAGAGCAGCACCACTCTACTTACAACTTAATATAGTTGTATGTTTAGTACCAGTAGAGCAGCACCACTCTACTTACAACTTAATATAGTTGTATGTTTAGTACCAGTAGAGCAGCACCACTCTACTTTCAACTTAATATAGTTGTATTTTTAGTACCAGCAGAGCAGCACCACTCTACTTTCAACTTAATATAGTTGTATTTTTAGTACCAGTAGAGCAGCACCACTCTACTTTCAACTTAATATAGTTGTATTTTTAGTACCAGCAGAGCAGTGCCACAGTACTTTCAACTTAATATAGTTGTACGTTTAGTACCAGCAGAGCAGCACCACTCTACTTTCAACTTAATATAGTTGTATGTTTAGTACCAGCAGAGCAGTGCCACAGTACTTTCAACTTAATATAGTTGTATGTTTAGTACCAGTAGAGCAGCACCACTCTACTTTCAACTTTATATAGTTGTATTTTTAGTACCAGCAGAGTAGTGAGGGATTAATGTGGTGGAGAGTCTGTATTTATGTCACCACTGGAGACAATAAATTGGATGACCACAAAAACCGTATTTTGAAAAGCAAACCATCTCTTGTTTATTCAGTCCAAACAATAGCAGGGATGTACAGCTATCTCCTACTGCCTCACTCATGTAAGTGCATAAGTTAGTATGGTCCAGAACAAGCATACTTATGAAACAAATACACTGCAAGGGAAAAACTTATGAGTGATCTTATGGAGCATCCCATCTCAAAAATGTACTAAAGTATTATTTTATGGTAGCAGCATGGCTGTACAATGTGTATTTGAGAGGCATTAAGTATAGCTAAACAGGTAACACTTAACAAAGAGCAAGATCCTAACAGTAAAAGAACATATCCCAAAAAGAAAGCAAAATATATACATAAAAAAGACAACTTACCCAGTCACATTGCTCACCAAATTTAGAATAATTACAATAAGTGGAAAACACTATGCCAACAAGGAAGAAACAACCACCCAATGTAAATAGTGGGAACTTAACATGCTCACTTGAGGAATTTTGTCCAATGAACAACAAAGGCAAAACATCAGAGAAAAGGTAAGGTTCCTGATATGATAATACAGATTTGAAGAAATAAAAGACAAGAAAGAATAAATCAACTGAATCTAATTGGTAAATGATGTAGGTGAAAGGTTAAAAACAGATGAACACTGCCAGGGTATGAAAAGGTGTGAAGAAGAACAACAATAAGAAGCTGTGCAGGAAAGATAACAACAAAGAGCACATATGGGACATAAAAGTTTATTTGATCAGACTGAAATGAAAGTCAGAGATTGAAGAAAGCAAAACTGTGAAACTTTGGGAAATAAAGATCAATTTGAATAAAGGGGAACATGTGAGGAATTGTACGGTGTGTGGAAGATGTTAATGGCAAATATATCAGACTGATGACACCACAGGCTAATCCGAGTAAGAAGAAGATCTGAAAGAACAAGTAAAACAAAGAAAATGAGGACAAAGATTCAAATGGAGGTAAAGTAGGACAGTGAAAAACCAAAATGACATCCCAATCCAGAAGAACTGCTCAATAAAGAAGCCTACAAATCTGGAAGGACTTTAACAATATGGATAGGATAGGGAAATAAAGACAAATTAATGCCAACGAAAAAGGTGTGTGGTAAGACTGCTCAATATCGTGATAGACAAGATCAAAGTCCCATACTCACACAGCCAAATAAGTAATAAAAGAAACAGAAAGTTGAGAAAACCACATTGTAATGATCAACAGCAGAAGGTATTCCATTTACACTGATAAACTGTCAATGAGGAAGTGCAAATGGTATGAGCTAAAGAGGAAATGACTCTTGAGACAATAAAAAACTCCTAACCAAGAACCTGGCAAATGACATTTTTGAATACATAGAATGGGAAGGGCAGGATGAAACACTGGTGACTGAGGGTGATGTAGAAATGACAAAGTGAGAGAAAGTGACAACAAGGAGACAATATAGAGTTGAAGTAGTTAGGGAAACCAGATTTGAGCCAGCCAATAGAGAGCAATCAGAAGAATCTAACACTGATTGGCATGGATGATCAAAATCATCCAAGGAAGACAAACATTAAGAAAAACATAAAGGTTGGTCCAATCCTGTTTGAATGAGTTGGAATATTCATCCAGATATGGCATACATACTGTGAGCACAGCCACCTGAAAGTTATAGTTTTCACACACTAAAAATATATTTCCAGCAGATACTTAACTCTGCTCATATAAATGACTGTTCTCATTCTGGCCTACCTTCTATATGCAAAAACTGTTTGCATTCCACAAGCCTTGAAGTTGTCGCTCGTCTGAAATTGACTGCCTGTAAATCATCACACAACAGTTCTCTAGCAACAAGAGTGTGACATATACTCTTTTAATACATGTGACTCACTCCGTTCAATCCTATCAAACTATCACACTGAGATTTGACAGAAAATGAAACATCAATGAATGGAGGTAAGTGTATCAGTACAGGTGGGATCTCCTTTAGTTCTATACACGACTGTCCATGAGCAGTAATTCATAACAAGGTAAAACCATTTTGGCAGATCCAATTGCAACCTGTAATAATTATAGTTAAAGAGGTTTCTAGTGCATAATTGAGAAGACACACCTGATTGGGCATCATTTGCCAAATAGTAGAAGTAGCCAGTAAAAAATAAACTATATGACTGAGGAAAATTCTCACCTCTGGTTAAAGTGTAACAAATGTGGTCAAAATAGCTGCATGGGATAGATGAAAACTTTTAGAAGCAAAAACAACCAAATCATAAAGTAATAAGATTGGAAAGTATTAGTAGTAGTCTTCACACCAGCCCAAACAATGTCCTCTGGAGGACAATTCAATAAGGCAGCTAGTGACATAGAGAATGACAAGCAAAAGATTCCTCTTCTGTAATGGTGATCCATGAATCAATCTGTGCAGCCATCTTGTGAGGATAATGAGAGATAAATCACAAGAAGTAGAAGGATTCCAGTGAAATGAACAACTGGTACCTGAATAGAAATTAGAACAAGCCATATAACACTTGAGAGCCTCTGACAGGACATAAATTATCAGGGTCTGAGCAGTAATAAAGGTGAAAAATGAATGGTAAATGGATTGGTGAGAAGAATCTTTCTTCCTTCCTGAGTCTTGGGAAAAATAGACCAATCAGGATAAAGCAAAACAAATGCAGAATGACAGAGAGTTCTATGCACATGAATTACAAATAACTCCAACTGACACATATCCACATGCTGACAACAACACAAAATATAAGTTAAGAGAAAGATGCAAAAAAGAACAAGAAACAATGAGCTCAAAAGGATAATGAGACAATGCATGTAAAACAATTATAAATTCCTAATTCAGTAATGAAAAGGTTATAATTATTGACATCAATAAATACAAAAAGATTTTAGTAAACCTGATAAAACTGGGAATTCAAAAACCTTCTGATATTTGGTTCACCTAAAAGTAGTAGATAAGGATGTCTTGTATAAAGCCACCATAAACTAAGCAAGGCCCTTCTCAAATTTCCAAGTAAAAAAACAGGATATGATAGATAGTTTTTGGAGGAAGAAGATTTAAATTCCTTTTATTATGTCACAAATGATAAGTATTTCATTTCAGTTGATAAACAATTATGGCTGGACTGTGGGGAGATTTAGTTAGGAACAGATAAACTTGTGAAGTTAAACCCTCATGCCAGGTAAAGGGCTGCATAACTTCCAAATATGAAGATTGATATTCTGAACCTCTGAATAAAAAATGTCTGATTGAGGATGTTTCAACAGAGACCTCTAGTGTCAAAGAGGTAGAGGTCGATGTTCCTACAGATTCTAAAGAAGTGAAAATAACGTTTGATCTGGCCAATAATATGCAACCAACAACAGAACTCTACAAAGAGTATAATAAATCAGAGTCAGTACCTAAAGCAAAAGCCAAATCATGGAAAAGGCATAAGGATGTAAATTTGTCCAGTTTTGACTGAACACATCTATTTCCAATGCTTAAATATGAAATATTGGAGACCAAAACAATTGCATGTGAGAATTTTAATGAATTTCAAAAGCATTAATCACCAAAGACCCAAGTTGAGAGCAAATTCACTGAAGAACCTTGTGATGTATCATCCATTTCATTAGGATAATCCAATTTGGTTGAGACAAGTGATCTGCAGTTAAATTTATCACACCTGGAACATGATATGCTAAAAGACTATTTCTATGCAAATGAGTCCAGTTGAGAATACATAAGACATGAAAACAAAGGTCTCAAAAATGTGCACTTCCTTGATGAGAAATCTAAAACACAATTAAGGAATTATCAAACCCTATCATGACAATTTTTCCCTATAAGAGAGAGAAACCTCGAGCCATTGCACAATATACTGCAAGACATTTGGGAATACTGATATATAGGGTAGACTGGTCTTCTGTCCAAGTACCCTGAAATTCCTGGCCTTGAAGATAAGCTCCCTAACCCTGAAGAAATGTACCTGTGAACAGGTAAATCTTGGGACTAAGTGGTGTAATGAGCATCCCAACAGCAGTGCTGCTTTGACCCAACCACCATTTGCAATCAGTGATGTTGCTCCTTGGTAATGAAGAAGGATGATCCAAAGGATCAGAATGCATGATCCACTGGCTGTGCAGAGACCAACAAAGGTGCTCACCCCAAAGAAATGAGAGGCTCAAGAAATGCCTACATCCCCAAATGAGAAAAAACTATCTGTGCAAGAAAACAGAGACAGAAGTAAAAGCATGAGAGCTCTTTCCATGGCTTGAAGCCTGATACGGGTTAGTTGAGTCCAACTTAAGTAAGTATTGAAAAATACACCCAAATGGTTACGATATTGCATTGGTAACAAAATAATTTTTCCCAACTTGAGAAGAAAGTTTGCTCTTGTAGTTTCTGAAAGAGAATCTGAGACTGTTCTACCAATTAACAGGATGGTGCCAGAAAAAGCCAATTATTCATATAATGATGTGTGCACAAACTTAAGGTTTAGAAAAAGCTTGAACAGCTCTACAAAAACATAAAGTGCTAATGCAAGACCAAAAAAAAATATCCCGGAATTGTAGAAGCAGATCCTTGTGCAATAGGTTTAGAAAAAATTCCATTGTGAAGCAAGGAGGACCTAAAAATTGGTTGAGTCAAGATAGATAAATAATCAAACAACAAACTCTTATTATCTTGAGTACCAGGGGTAAATGGGAATAGAATCCTGGAAGAGTGGGATTGGCTTTTTCTATTGCCTTTTGGACAAGGAAAGGAGCTCTACTTTTTGTTTATCTATTGAATGTGAAAAGGCAACTGGTTGAGCATACAGTGGTGGAGGTGATGTAATCTGAATGACCAACTCTGAAGCCAGAACATAGAGTACACATGAATCCCTGATGAAAGAACTCGAGATGTACAGGAAGATATGTAATAATGCTCCTATGGAATAGTTATTGATGCCATTGTTGTCAATCAGAGATACTAATGAACCCTATTATGAGAACCTTTAGACCAGGTAACTGAAGGAAATGGCTAGGGCCAATACTCCCAGATTAGAGCCAGAAAGATGAGAAGATAATAACAATAAAGAAGAATATAAGTGGACAGTCTGAATTTGGGATTCTAACATATCTGAAATTCAGGCAAATAATATGGGATGAAGAAAGGAAATTCTTGTAACTCCCTGATGGCAACAGATGGTAAATTAACCCTTTCTAACAAAGCACATCTAATCAAAGACAATCTAACTGTGGTAAATGTTAGCAAAATCTCCAACTGTTCCTTCCTCAAGTTGCTGAGGGGAATGCTGATAAGCTTCAGACAAAAGTTGGATTGAAGGTAAATATCTCAGAGCAGCTGTTAGAATAAAACAAATCTGAAAAACTTGATCTGTTTAAAGTGATCAGAGGTTCCAATCTAAACAACCACAAGTCCAAAGAGGGATCCATACATTAAGAATCTAAAGAGTCCTCCTCCTAGAAGTGATAAGTGAAAGTACACTGATCCAATAAACATAGAGACAAGGCATAACTATCTGGATGGGTAGTTGTGTGGCAAATCTAACAGTGTGAATAGAAATACTAGAAGAATGAATAAATACCAAGAAAACTTTTATTCCTTTCTCCTAAGAAGGAAGAAGTAAAATCAAAAGCTATAGGAGAGACATCAAAAACCTTACAAAATGGGTAACCAACAGAAGGGGTTGGAGGCTAATCATATGATTCTTTGTTGAGGCTGATCTAGTAAAAGAAGGAGCTAGAAAAAGTAAGTTTAAATTCTCAATAGACACTTGCACCCCATTTGTAAAAGCTGCCTCAGAACCTCCTAGAGAGACAACCTCAATTCACACATCAAACCAAAAACAGCTTTAACTGAGACTGACCCATACCCTTGCTGTTTACAAGCACCAAATAGCAGAGGTTGAAGAGGTCTGTTTCACCTCTGATGTAGAAACATTAACTTGGAAATTCATGCCTGTTGGTAAGTTTTTCTTGTTTGGTTAAGTAATTAATAAATATAAATGAAAATGCAACAGTAGAAATGCCAACTACTTCAAATTCATGAGACAAATAGTAACAAATTACAACAAACTCAAATTCACCACACAAATAGTAACAAATTACAACTAACTCAAATTCACAACACAAACAGTAACAAATTACAACAAACTCAAATTCACGACACAAATAGTAACAAATTACAACAAACTCAAATTCACAACACAAATAGTAACAAATTACATCAAACTCAAATTCACAACACAAATAGTAACAAATTACAACACCCCTGTTGATAGAAACACTTACTGAAAATTACAACACCCCTGTTGATAGAAACCCTAATTGAATTCTTTGTCAAGAAAACATTATTACATTATATGGATGGGATGCTTATAACTAATACAAAGGCTACATTGAAGCTGGCAGGGAAATTTGCCTAAAGCATTTGAATGGAGTATAAAAAACTGGAGCAAGCACTCTGAATGCTTAGAAATGCAAAGAGTGGAAACTCTGGAACTGAGAAACAGCTACAGCATCAGGAGGGGATAAGTATATTTTGGAAAATGCTAAAATTCCACATTGAAAAGGTTAATGGAGAGATGTAAGGAAAGGAAAAAAGCATTCTTTGAGACCACTGAAAGACACTCCCAAAGAGAACGTCTTCAGGAGCAAAGGCCATATGTGGAAAACCACACCACTTCTGTGACAAATGTACTCTTCACCAGTGTAAATAATGTATTCGAGATATGGGTGGAAACAGGGTAGCACATCCAGCATTGGGAGAAATGTGATTGGATACGAATACATGTATTTGAGATATGGGTGGAAACAGGGTAGCACATCCAACATGGGGAGAAATGTGATTGGATACAAATCTAAACCACATGTTACTACCAATTTTCAGTAGGCTCCTGGCATAACTGTTAGAAATAATCATTACATTTGCACTGAAACACAGCAATTTAACTGTTGTTACTTACACTATATTACTGGTATAACTATTCCTATTCAGTGTTAAATGACACAATAATTCATTGTTACTGATAATGTTATCCATACTCAGTGCTAAATAGTCATCCTGTATTGTTGCTAAAGTTGTTATCCCCATCCAGTGCTAAGTGAAGTCATCCTGTATTGTTGTTGATGTTATCCCTATTCAATGCTAAGTGAAGTCATCCTGTATTGTTGTTGATGTTATCCCTATTCAATGCTAAGTGAAGTCATCTTGTATTGTTGTTGATGTTGTTATCCCTATTCAGTGCTAAGTGAATTTTAATCATGAAAGCATAAAATTTTTCATTGCACTTATACATAACACTCCATATCATTCACACAATGCCATATTCATGCTGTTTTTGTCTTTTCAATTGGTTTCATCTGTTCAAGAGGTTGTCCTGCAGAACCATCTTGTTTCATCTGTACAAGAGGTTGTCCTACTGAACCATCTTGTTTCATCTGTACAAGAGGTTGTCCTACTGAACCATCTTGTTTCATCTGTACAAGAGGTTGTCCTACTGAACCATCTTGTTTCATCTGTACAAGAGGTTGTCCTACTGAACCATCTTGTTTCATCTGTACAAGAGGTTGTCCTACTGAACCATCTTGTTTCATGTGTACAAGAGATTGTCCTACAGAACCATCTTGTTTCATGTGTACAAGAGGTTGTCCAACTGAACCATCTTGTTTCATCTGTACAAGAGGTTGTCCTACTGAACCATCTTGCTTCATCTGTACAAGAGGTTGTCCTACTGAACCATCTTGTTTCATCTGTACAAGAGGTTGTCCTACTGAACCATCTTGTTTCATCTGTACAAGAGGTTGTCCAACTGAACCATCTTGTTTCATCTGTACAAGAGGTTGTCCTACTGAACCATCTTGTTTCATCTGTACAAGAGGTTGTCCTACTGAACCATCTTGTTTCATCTGTACAAGAGGTAGTCCTACTGAACCATCTTGTTTCATCTGTACAAGAGGTTGTCCTACAGAACCATCTTGTTTCATGTGTACAAGAGGTTGTCCTACTGAACCATCTTGTTTCATCTGTACAAGAGGTTGTCCTACTGAACCATCTTGCTTCATCTGTACAAGAGATTGTCCTACTGAACCATCTTGTTTCATCTGTACAAGAGATTGTCCTACTGAACCATCTTGTTTCATGTATACAAGAGGTTGTCCTACTGAACCATCTTGTTTCATCTGTACAAGAGGTTGTCCTACTGAACCATCTTGTTTCATCTGTACAAGAGGTTGTCCTACTGAACCATCTTGTTTCATGTGTACAAGAGGTTGTCCTACTGAACCATCTTGTTTCATCTGTACAAGAGGTTGTCCTACTGAACCATCTTGTTTCATCTGTACAAGAGGTTGTCCTACTGAACCATCTTGTTTCATCTGTACAAGAGGTTGTCCCACTGAACCATCTTGTTTCATCTGTACAAGAGGTTGTCCCACTGAACCATCTTGTTTCATCTGTACAAGAGGTTGTCCCACTGAACCATCTTGTTTCATCTGTACAAGAGGTTGTCCCACTGAACCATCTTGTTTCACCTGTACAAGAGGTTGTCCCACTGAACCATCTTGTTTTATCTGTACAAGAGGTTGTCCCACTGAACCATCTTGTTTCATCTGTACAAGAGGTTGTCCTACTGAACCATCTTGTTTCATCTGTACAAGAGGTTGTCCTACTGAACCATCTTGTTTCATCTGTACAAGAGGTTGTCCTACTGAACCATCTTGTTTCATCTGTACAAGAGGTTGTCCCACTGAACCATCTTGTTTCATCTGTTCAAGAGGTTGTCCTACTGAACCATCTTGTTTCATCTGTTCAAGAGGTTGTCCTACTGAATCATCTTGCTTCATCTGTACAAGAGGTTGTCCTACTGAACCATCTTGTTTCATGTGTACAAGAGGTTGTCCTACTGAACCATCTTGTTTCATGTGTACAAGAGGTTGTCCGACTGAACCATCTTGTTTCACCTGTACAAGAGGTTGTCCTACTGAACCATCTTGTTTCACTTGTACAAGAGGTTGTCTTACTGAACCATCTTGTTTCATCTGTTCAAGAGGTTGTCCTACAGAACCATCTTGTTTCATGTGTACAAGAGGTTGTCCAACTGAACCATCTTGTTTCATCTGTACAAGAGGTTGTCCTACTGAACCATCTTGCTTCATCTGTACAAGAGGTTGTCCTACTGAACCATCTTGTTTCATCTGTACAAGAGGTTGTCCTACTGAACCATCTTGTTTCACCTGTACAAGAGGTTGTCCTACTGAACCATCTTGTTTCACCTGTACAAGAGGTTGTCCTACTGAACCATCTTGTTTCACCTGTACAAGAGGTTGTCCTACTGAACCATCTTGTTTCACTTGTACAAGAGGTTGTCCCACTGAACCATCTTGTTTCATCTGTACAAGAGGTTGTCCTACTGAACCATCTTGTTTCATGTGTACAAGAGGTTGTCCTACTGAACCATCTTGTTTCACCTGTACAAGAGGTTGTCCTACTGAACCATCTTGTTTCACCTGTACAAGAGGTTGTCCTACTGAACCATCTTGTTTCACCTGTACAAGAGGTTGTCCTACTGAACCATCTTGTTTCACCTGTACAAGAGGTTGTCCTACTGAACCATCTTGTTTCACTTGTACAAGAGGTTGTCTTACTGAACCATCTTGTTTCATCTGTACAAGAGGTTGTCCTACTGAACCATCTTGTTTCATCTGTACAAGAGGTTGTCCTACTGAACCATCTTGTTTTACCCTTTTTGGAAATGCTCTTGTCTATACTTTTAATGAGGATATTAACGATATTAATATCTCATTAGAACAAGCCAAGTATTTACAGAAATTAAAAATCTACATGCTAATTAATTTAGTTAACTAAATATATTATTCTTACATCTCTATTTGTAAAGATTAAAATGTATTATTTTATCACTTAGGTATTCTTGCTATTAACGATATTTTCAGTTGTAACAGAAATGTATGCTGAAGAGACATTTTATTGTTTGACAGGTATTTAATATCACTGTCAATAAATCTGTGATTAGATGTTAAAAGCTGAACATGTCCAAATTATACACTTTAATCCAATATAACTCTTTTTAGTTTTATTGTGGTCCTAAATACTGTTACATCCTGTGCAACAAAGTCCAAGTCATGTATCTAAAACACTTGTGTTTTATAGTAAAACTTAACATCAATTGAAATTGATGTAAACACAATTTTTCAAGTAAACAATCATTACACAACTGCTATCGGTATTGTGAATACAGTACGAAACATTTTATATCAGTATTGTGAATACAGTATGAAACATTTTATAATGTACCATTGTTTCAACTGAACAAAATTGTAAAATTCAATTTTAAATGTCACATGCAGAATTAGTTCAAAGCCATACAGTGATAAATGCACAAAACAAACACCATATGTTAACATTTACCCTACAGTTAAGACAGTTTCATTATTCTAACAGGGTGAATTACTAATGGAATTAGTTATCCTTTGTTATGGCTGGTAAAATACAAGAGTTTAAAATGAGAATATTGATAATTTCCTAAAAGAATAAATGACCTTTAGCTGCACATATTTCATTGGGTAAATGACCTTTAGCTGCACATATTTCATTGGGTAAATGACCTTCAGCTGCACATATTTCATTGGGTAAATGACCTTCAGCTGCACATATTTCATTGGGTAAATGACCTTTAGCTGCACATATTTCATTGGGTAAATGACCTTTAGCTGCACATATTTCATTGGGTAATAGGAGTATTTGGTGATCAAAAACTGGTACATGCAGCAGTTTAAATCATCTTCAGTGAGCACCTGCTGAAACATTAATTATCAGATATTTTCACGTGATATTTTCTTTCTAGGCACCATGATTAAATGAGATGTTGTAACAAGAGTTCACATGGAGACATCTGACTTCCTGACCATTCAGGTTTGGCATGGTATACTTCAGTTACAGTTGATAAAAATTACACTTTACTCACTTAATCTAGTTCACAGAAACAGTTGATGCAATTTCATAATAAAAATAGCACCTCACACAACTACTGTGCTAACTTTTGTATCTCAATGAGCTCTGGTAATGGGCAAAAACTTCACTGGCACTGGATATAATAGTTACAAATGGTTGCACATTCTTTTGTATTTACCCCTTAAAATTTCATTTACATATGGTATCTGTACATACGAATCTCAGATGTGTCCGTTTCTTGGTGTGTTGGATAACATTTCCTACATTATCTCTATCTTGATCTTTAAATATGTCAAAGGCATTACTTTTACCTTCAAAATGTTATAATAAAACTGTTCTCAAGTTCTATAAAAAAAACACTTCCCCTAACCATACGACACAAATAATGTACTCAAATTCTTACACAGTAAGGAACAAACCTTTTTACTTTAAAAGTCTAATAAGCATTGTTCTAAATACCTCAAATTTTAAAGTTTATTGTTTTGTAAATGTAACATATAAATCAAAATGTATGGCTTAAGAAATTCCAACACTAATTCTGATGTACAATAAGAAGCTATACATTCCACTTCAGTGAATATTTTTGACAACTGGGAAATAAACATAATTACTTTAAAAAAGTCTTCCTCATAATACAAATATAACTATAAACTTCACCACTTACTTTTCAGGTATATCAGATATCAAACCACAAATGTTTTAAGGTGTAAGATATCAAGATACATATTAAGAGAATAAGAAATCTGAAGAGAACTTTGAGATAATCAATATGAACAGAGATGTCTCAGAAAACAATAAAGATTATTTCAGATACTCACTCATTCATATCAGATCCTCCAGACAAGTCTACTGGTTCAATCGAGCCAGGAGGTAATTTTAAGTTCAGTATGTTCTTTCCTGACCCCGAATTTTTACTCATAATGAAGAAGAAATGAAACTTGATAAGTCACGATGAGGTGCAACTAAATTCTTGTAGTGGGTTTAAGCCTATCATAAAATAAAAGGTAATTATATTAAATTTCATACACCTAAAAAAAATTATATACTTTAGTTTAGTAAACAAATTCATTCCAAACACTTGGTTGATCGTGAGCTATGTACTGCACTTAGCAGTATAACTAACTAGCCCAGTAATGTACAACACATTAATAATAGACACACCAGATGAATTTTGTTGTGTACATAAATATACGTCGCTCAAGAGTTAATTTTAGTTTCTAGATTAAATCCTGGTTTTAAAAGAGCAATGTATAAGAAAAATCCTCACAATCAAGACAATTTTCAGTAGATTTAAAATTAATTTAAATGAAAACATGGGTATTTACTGGAAAAACGACGTACACAACACACACATGTACATAACTCCTAGATATAACTAGTCACACGTGTACATAACTCCTAGATATAACTAGTCACACATGAACTCCTAGATATACTCTAGTCATACGTGTACGCAACTCCTAGATATAACTAGTCACACATGCATGCAACTCCCAGATATAACTAGTCATACGTGTACACAATTCCTAGATATAACTAGTCATTATAAATCTTGTTTGCACAAATACTCTTTTCACCAGAACTAATATCTTTATTATCACAAAACATGTACACTGTTTCGGGGTTGTATTATTTGACTAAATCACATTTTCAATCAACTACCTTTAATTTCCTTTGGGTATGTTTTAAAATCTAGTTGTCAGTTTAACTGTAGCTTTTTCACAATATCCTGAGTTACTCTAGATTAAAGTACATTTTAATTTGAATGCATTATCACAAAGAAAGCATATACATAAAAACACAGATATGCAATACAGCAATGTAGTGGAATTCTGCATTACTTCTGAAACATGTATGCTCTTTATCAAGATAAAAGTGGAATCTAAACAGGAATGGCAAAGCTAACCAGCCACAGAGTCAATGTTTTTCATTATCAAGAGATTCATCCAGTCCCCAGTGATGTCTCATTATTGGAATTACAGGCTGTTGATGCAAGGCTAGATCCAAGGTGTAGTGGCGAGGGTATTGGGACTGCTATATAATAAAACTGCAAGGTGTAGTGGCAAGGGTGTTGGGACTGCTGTATGATACAACTGCAAGGTGTAGTGGCGAGGGTATTGGGACTGCTGTATGATACAACTGCAAGGTGTAGTGGCAAGGGTATTGGGACTGCTGTATGATATAAATGCAAAGTGTAGTGGCGAGGGTATTGGGACTGCTGTATGATATAAATGCAAAGTGTAGTGGCGAGGGTATTGGGACTGCTATATAATAAAACTGCAAGGTGTAGTGGCAGGGGTATTGGGACTGCTATATAATAAAACTGCAAGGTGTAGTGGCGGGGGTATTGGGACTGCTGTATGATAAAACTGTATAATAGGAATATCATAAGAATGGAACCCAACCTGAATGTTACAAAATGTTGCATGTCAAACCACCAGAATTGTGGACGGAAGGCAAGCAGCATCCAATTGGATAAGTCTTCCCTTCTAGCCTGAAGAAGTTCATAATGTAACAAAGTGAACTTAAAATTAAGGAGAAAATTCACACTTTAAGAAACAAAAATCATCTAGCCTGGGATTTTAATATGGAATCCCAACTCCTTAACCTGGAAAACAAGATGAAAACTCTTGTCTCTAGAATTTTGAGGAAGATGTGGAACAAATGAAATTCAACTAGTTCTGTTTGTAGATTTATGAAAAGTCAAGACAACATACAAGACAAACAGTTGTCCATGTCCTATGATACCCTTTCATTGATCACGAACTTATAATTTCAATCAAGTGGACAGGTACTCAAGATAATAATAGAATGTGTTGACCATGTTGATAGAAAAATTTTTGTAATCCATGAAACAGACCAAAATTATTTACAAAATACATAACTGTGAATAAATGTATTATATCCCAAACATACTAGTTCATCTTGGAAAGTGATTAACTTAAGATTTAATTACAGATTTCTGTAATCATGACAGCTCGACTGCACATCATCCCTTTAAATCTAGAGATCATTGTAGTAAACCTCATATAGTAACTCATGAAGCCTTATAAGAAAAAGTGGCTAATAATGTAAAAACAACATTATGTTAAACTATGCTTAATGTTAGTAAGAAGTTAAAATGAAAAGTAGGTCCTTAAAAGATGTTTATGCTAAGATTTTTATGGAATCTTATACCATGGTTAAGCTTTTCATTTTTACAAGACAAATTTTAGCAATATTACTGACCTGTGTTGTGCAAAATGCTGACACTGACATGAATAATATAATGTTAATCCTCTGGTAATAACTAAAGAGTGAAAGATTAAAAATAGAGCACATGATCCAGAAAATGTTTACTCAGGAATACCACAAGGTCAAAGGTCATTAATAAAAGCCTTCTCTCAATTTTGTTATGTCATTAACGTAGAACAATCTCCTGCAGACTAGACAGTGTGCTAATATTATTTCTATTTTTAAAATAGGGGAAGGAGGTAATTAAATATACATTGGATATTAAAGTCCAACTGGTCTTACTTGTATAGCAAGAAAAAGTCTTTTCAAAGTAATCTAGTGAGATACATCATAAAATTTAAGCCAATTGGATTTACTGAAATCAGAAAAGCATATTCTGATAGAAGAAAGCTTACATAGTTATCTTGTTAAATAAAAATGAAGCCAAATTAATTTACCAAAGAGATATCTTGTCTTACTAATCTACTGACATCTTTGATGCAATTTACTATACAGATAATGGAAACAGTATGGGCTTGGAGTAATCAGACAAGGTTCCACCCAGAATATAACACAAGAAAATCAGTTCATTGTGGGCTAGTGATTTAATTTAATTGGATTGTACAGTGACAACAAAAAATATGTTAATAATGCACACCTGCAGCTTTACAAAAGAATCAGAAATAACATCAAATGACAAAAGAGTTCTACTGTCAAATCATATCAGTACACTTAAGAGCTACAAAATGAAAATAAAATTGATGTAAAATATTTGCTAAGTTTTCAATAAAACAGCTTCTTCATAGCAATAATAAATTTAGTAAATTCAATGTTAAATATCTATGTCAATACACTTTGATAAATACTTCTTTAGTAAGTAACACAACTGTAGATATACCAAAAAAAAAAAAAGTCCCAAATTCACCTTGATTTCTGTGTACAACAAAATGCTGGGAAGATTTTATTTTCCATGGATACAGTGTAGATGATGTCAGAGGTTAACCTGTTATCAATTTTTTTTCTAGTTAGTATTTAAGCTACTTAAAGAAAAAGTACACACAAGAGAACAAAGTATTGTGTTCACTTTTACACAAGTTGACATCTTTAAATAATTAAAATGCATTTCTGATAAATACACAACTTTTTTCCACATCTAGCTGTCCTGATTCAGTGCTGCCCCCTATATGCAAACTTTTTCATTTGCCACTAGTCTTGAGGTTCCCACCTAACTTGCATGTTTTCATGTAATGTTGTATACAAATGAGCATTTGACAACCCACCCCCAATTAAGTACAACACTGCTTGCTACAATACCATTTGTTCAATAATCACTTTAATATTAGATAAGAAAGTAAAGTGCAGCATAAGAGGGAAGAAAGGTATACAAGTTCAATGTTGGAAAATGTTCATATTCAATGTTACACATAACCTCCACTCACATTTAGCTACAATCCAACATTTAACTGATGCAGGAACTTGTGCAAGATTTTACATGGATAAGCCCCTTCAAAGAGCTCAAAAATAAATCATGGAATGCAATACCCTAAACCATGAAAAACTATAGGGGCAAATGAATGGAAGATTGCACTTTGTCTATACCAGGGTACACTGTTGATTCAAATAGGAAGAGTCACAAGAATGGTTGAATATACAAGCACCATCCAAAACCTGCATCATGCTTATGGAAGTGCTATATATGTGTAGTTTGATTATACTACATCAGATAATACATGATGGGTACACTCCAGTCCAAAACAAGGCAGCACTGAGGACTGGGTTTCTGGGCCACGGTAAGATGAGGGTCCCTAATATTTTCATCTCAAGCTTAGTACGGTAAAATGGAAAAGTGATATCTAGTCTGCAACTGAGTAAGGATTTAAGAAAATAAGTGCCACAAGGATACCTCAAGTGGTCTTGTGAAATATGTCATCTTACCTTGGGCCAGAAAATATCTGTAAGAGTCTAGGGGGATATGTAAGATGGAAAGACTTACCTAGTCAGAAATAGAATAGAATATGAACAATAAGAACTGAAAGTAATCAATATCCTGATGGAAAAAAAAGGTCAGATGATGGAAATGTCATGTGAGAAAGGTGTAAGGAACTGTTTATAAGCCAGCTTTAACAATCTTATCCAACAGACAACAAAGTAGCCAATGATTGAGTTTGGGGATTAATTTGATGGAAGGACACTTGAAAATGGTAAACCATTTCTCCAATCATGGAAAAATGTGTTAAATGAACAAGATGTCATTCCCATTCAGTGAGAATAACAGGAGAGAAATTGCAGGTGAATGAAGAATTCCACAGAAGAAGAAAAGATTTATAAAGATGAAAGAGAATAATGGCCAGATGCCAATTTTTAATGTACTGGGGAATAACAGAGACAGAAATATAATACAAGTGAAGAATTAGAAACTATTCTGATAGCAGCTATGGCCCAAAAGTCTGAAACAACTTTGGAAAAACAGTGATGGGGGAAAAGACCCTCTGGAGGAAGAAAAAAGAATGGGAAAAGAAGAGAAACGAAGAGCATGCAGATTCTGATGTTGACCTCAAAAGGAATCCATAGATCCATCAGTAAAGCAAAATTATGATGGTTAACAATAAGGCTTTCAGGATTGAAACTTATAGATAATGGAGATATAGAAAGAGAATAGGTAAGTTGGAATGGAAAAGATGGGATACAAGGGCAGTCAATGAAAAATGTTGCATGACCCCAGCCCATACATACAAATAATTAGGTACCTCACCAAAACCCACTGGTAGAGAAAAGAAGCCAGGCAAAGGTCTTCAAAATAATAAGGAGGTAAATGCACTTGGCAAGGAGGGCATTCCTCCTAAACAAATCCCAGCAACAAAGTAACCAAGTGAGAAGGAAAAAGTCTGAAGAAGAAGAATGCAACAATGATGTTGAAAAAGGTAGAAAACCTCACAGGAAAATGGTGAATTGCTTTCAAATTGAGATACATGGAGTGCAAATAACATTAATATAAATTGGTAGTCAGAATAAGGCAAGAAAACTAAGTTTAAGAAAGAGCAATCTACACCAAACATCTGGTAAAATTAAAGTAAATGTAGTAAAATTCATGAAAGGAAATTAAAGTAAAACAAAACAGAGTTTAAAAAAAACATAAATAGCATAAAACCAATGTTTACATCTAGTCTACAATGTTAAGAGAAAAACTACAGTAAGAGAAGTCGTAAAGAACTTTCTTTAGTACGATGGCAACTGTCATAATCTGCCAGGAAGACTAACAGGTAAGTACAAAAACCACTGTCAGTCACCTGAAGTTGGCCTTTCCAGTCCTAGTTTCTAGTAATGTAACATTATGGCCATTTTCAAAAAGTAATAAAAGTTTCAAAAGATGTGTTGTAAAAATTTTATAAAAACTTGCCAAGATGACTAACAGATAGTTCAAACAGCTGTGTAGTCACCTGAAGTTGGCCTTTCCAGTCCTGGTGTCGAGTTATTATATATCACAACCATTTTCTAATTTCAAACTGAAATAGAGAAACTGTGATTCTTATAAGGAAACCACATTAAAATGATTTAATGTATAGATTATAAAAAACTTAAATGGCCTTTAAAAAACTAAAAACTTTACCAAGGTGGACAGTGTCACCATCTCCAATAACACTAATGTTATGGACAAACTTTGGGACAGAACATGTTTAAAATGGTACCATCATTGAGAGTCATAACGATGGCAAGAAAGTAAAATGTGTCGTATTGTGATCTGAGTGTTACACAGACTACACACTGGTGCATCAGTTCCAGATAAAAGAAAATGATAAGTTAAAAAACTGTGACCAACGCAAAGTCTAATTAGAACAACTTTCTCTTTCTGATCCTCATAGAAGCAAGACAGCTAAAGTTAAGTATAGGGTATTCGTTGGAAAAGCTTGTTTTCACATTGCTCACTCCAAGCTGACTGCCAGCTGGCATGAAGCTGAGCCTTGAATGCAGAACCATAGTCCATGTATTGAATAGGCACAGTGGTGACAGTGCCAGAACACAAAGATTTAACTGCCATGTCTGCAAGCTCATTCCTGCGAATATCAACATGGCCTGGTATCCGGAAAATTGTGACACTCAAAACACAGCCCAAAGGGACTCCAAGTTTCTATAGAAAAGAGCGGGAAAGTGTTTAACCCACAAGAACTTGGAATCTCCTGTCCATTAAAAAAATTTTAATAAAAATGGGCAAATGGCCACATAACCCATATATATGGAGGTCTTGCAAAATGCCATACCTCCATGTTGTGTCATAAGCCTTCTCAATGTTAAAGAGTACTGATACAAGATGTTGTCATTTGAGAAAGGCTTCTCTAATTGACGTTTCAAGTTGAATCAGGTGATCCAAGAGCACTGTTGTCGAAACCCACACTGGGTGGGCGAGAGGAGGTTGTTTGATTCGAGAAACCAAATGAGATGAGCATTAACCATTCTCTCTAAGGTCTTAGAGAGACAGCTCATCAAAGCAACTGGACAGTAGTTTGAAAGAATCTTGGGATTCTTCTCAGGCCTAGAGAAAAATAGAACAATAGTCTGGTGCCAGGGATCAAGAAAACATTCTTCAATCAGATTCAGTTAAAAACAATCAGAAGAATAGTAAGAGAAGCAGGAAATAGATGAAATGAAGTGCAGCAGCATATGTCTGAGATGAAGCAGTGGACAAGAATTTTCAAGCCTCAAGATAAGTAATGTTATGAATCATTTTCAAACACTGCACCTCTTTTTCTTCCAACCATTTAGGGCAACAACAAAAGTAAAATGGGTGGCAAGTGAGAGCCATTGTAATTGACATAATGAGGGTCCATTTCACATTCACAGACATCATGATCTTTGACACCACAACAAGCACATCAGGGAACCATGACATGATGACTATGAGTGACCAAACCTCTGACATTGGAAACATCGGAGAGGGTTTGGAATGTACAGCCGTAACCTGCAATTAAGATGGTAAGTGCATGTGGTGATGTAAATGTTAGAATGATATTGGTCAGCAATGTATCTCCATCTTTGCGAGTAGAGATATGCCTCACTGTAGAAACTCCTTGAGTGTAGAAATCAGTGAGAATCTCTGACTCGGGGATGTTCTTCATATCCCTCTCAACAATCATTCCTCATTTAAAATAGCATGAGGTGTAACCTCAATAGGTACATCCCCAATTGCCTTTGAATTCAAGAAGAGTTCCCTGTGTTGAGATGTGGATGTTTCCACCAAAATGTCACCAGATCAAAGCTTCTTTGCTGACTTTGGAGAGCCAGCAAGTCCCTCCAGTCCAATCTGAATACAAAAGGGAGCATTTGCCCTAAAGGTTTCTCTGAAAGAGAATGTAGAATAATAAAATGAGGTACAACAGGTGGTACAGATGTTGAAGATTGCTGTTCAGAAACTTAAAGACATGGTCATTTACCTATTGACTGTTTTTGCACTATTTTAAATTTTTATTTGGAGAATCCATAAGAAAAAAGTAAATTTTGGTGCCCACTAACCCCACCCACCACAGAGCCCTATGAGGGAATGCACTACAATGTCAAGCAAGGACACTGCAGCAATGCCATGGTTTTGTGGACACTATACCCAGACACCAGCATTAGACACAATGTCCACAACACCTGTTGAAAAATTCCCACACTGGTGCTTGGTTGACCCTAGCCCAAATGGACCAGCCAATTTACCAAAGGAAGCCATCCCAAGGCTGCCCATCTACAGGAATTCAAGGCCAAAGTGGTGTGCTAGGGTTGGACTCCTCAACCACCAGGATCCTCCCCTTCACGGGTCACCATGCACAGCAAACACGTGGGTGGATGTTTAGATCCCAGAGGAGGTAATCTGAAAGAACAGAACCTTCTCTGGAGGGTCCTCTCATTACATACAGGAATCCACACCAAGGGATCCAAGAAAAGGGCTTCAACTTCATTGTAAACCAAGACGTATGAGCAACCAGATAAGGATGGCAAGGTATACTAACACCAGGATGAAACTGAGATACACGTGTTCAGCATAAACTAAAATATTAAAGGAAGGAGAAAAACAAAATATTTTGAAAAAGGGGTGAATGAAGATGGGAGTGTAAAGAACAATAACAAATAGGAGAGAGTGTAAAAAAAAATAGCATGAGTGATAAGAAAAGCCATGACAATATCCAGGTAGATCTACTTCTGCACTGGAAAAATGTTTTGCAAATTTAAGCAGCAGAAAAAGACTGCCTGGAATCCACTTCATCAAAGATGGGAATAAAAAGAGGAGAGATGCATCAAGGCCTGAGAAAGGTTAAGGTCATATGCCAGACCTCACCAATGACAACACAAATAACCATCACGTCTCCTGACACACACACAAAGACCATTACGGTAGTCTGTCTACAGGGTAAAAAAGGTCAGATGTTCAACACTAGACAGCATGGAAATGAGAATCTACATAATTCATGTTGTGGAAAATAAGAGTTACAAACCCTGAATTGTTTCCAATTAAAAACCAAAAGAATTTCCACAACAGTTGATTTTTTAGATACTTCAACTGAATGTTAAGACATCTCAAGAGAGGAAGAAGACCTGTCTTAACACACGAGTGTCAAATCGAGAAGTGATGATTAAACAATCATTATATAGAGAACCAGCCAAACTACTGCACTGTTATTGGTTGAAGGTTTCACCTTTGCTTGTAACAATGTACCAATATCAAGAGTAGTGGTGAGAAAAAAAGTTTTCACATAGAAGAGAGCACTAAATTAGGAAAACAAAATGTGAGAGGAAGTTATGTTTATGTTACAATTAGTATTTTTGAAAGAGGAGTTTTAAATAGGTGCTTATCACTTAATAGAGAACACAAGAGTTTCAAGGAGGTTACTAAGCCCAACACAAGTCCATTCAAGAACTTTTAAACAATAAACTGAATGTAGGTGAAATTTACTTAAAACTGAAATATTCATATGTGATTATAATTTTTGAGAAAGATTCTGATTTTCATGCTGTTATGATTCCCACATTCATGTGGAAGTAGAACATCAACACTGGTCTCAACAAAAAATTACCACATTATCCACAACATACGACACAATTCATGTACACTAGATAAATGACATATATAATATGAATTTTAAGTGCATTACCATCTGACACCCGTGCAGAGCTCCACAAGCAACTGCTATATTCCATAGAGTTTTTCCTTATATCTATCCACTGATCTATTTGTATGTTGGAGCTTATCACAAATGGATGCCATATGCTTACATTACTTTACATCTTCCTCATGGATGAACAATACACATAGCATACACTGTAGAAAACTCAGTTCAACTGACTGTGGAGTTGTGACATCACAGTCTGATTTAGGCTTTAGCCTTTTACCAAGATTATGTACAAGTTAAAACTGTACACCTGCAAATATACGTTCCCCTACAAGTGAACACCACACCATAGTTGGTGTATTTAAGTAAACAGAACAATATCATTACATTTGTTTTGTCTACAGTAATGTCACACTTCCATTGTTAGGAACATTTGTGTTACATAATAAAAAATTACAAAGTTATAAGTGTGTGTGTTGTATAAATGAACTAAATAAGTAGATGTTTTTAAAAATTTGTCCACTGAATAAGAAAATTTCTTCAAAAACTCAACACTCCTGTAATCTGTATTCTTAATATGGCTTACAATCCTCAGAAAACATTTCTCTATCTTTGTATCAAGTTGCTCATATTTATATACAATTACTACTTCATGGTTATGTTATTTCAACTATGTACCTTGGGACTAAGATAGAAGCATACTACAAAATTAGAAACACTTCTTTCAATATTATTTTAAACATATATGTCTATGTTATAAAACTCCTGTCAAGAAAGAGTCCAGAGTTTCCCGAAGGATTATTTACAACTAATATGCTAACTTCAACAGGTATTAATACCTTATATGTGAAAATGGTTCGTTTGGGTTTACGTAAAAAATTTTCTCAACTCAAACGAGCGGTTTTTACATATATATTTCTCAAAAAGAGGGTTTTCTTGACACCACTTATTGCACCTCATATATTCCAACAAAAGATTGTTTTTTTGAATTTATTGCAAAGCTACTTGAGGGCTATCTGCACTAGACGTCCCTAATTTAGCAGTGTAACACCAGAGGAAAGGTAGCTATTCATCACCACCCACTGCCAACTCTTGAGCTACTCTTTTACCAGCAAATAGTGGGATAGACCATCAAATCATAATGCACCCATGGCACTGTACTTACAACATTTCTGTTGTAACTAACACCTGGGTCTCACAGTTACTGTACTTATAACAACATTTCTGTTGTAACTAACACCTGGGTCTCACAGTTACTGTACTTATAACAACATTTCTGTTGTAACTAACACCTGGGTCTCACAGTTACTGTACTTATAACATTTCTGTTGTAACTAACACCTGGGTCTCACAGTTACTGAACTTATAACAACATTTCTGTTGTAACTTACACATGGGTCTCGCATTTACTGTACTTATAACAACATTTCTGTTGTAACTAGCACCTGGGTCTCACAGTTACTGTACTTATAACATTTCTGTTGTAACTAACACCTGGGTCTCACAGTTACTGAACTTATAACAACATTTCTGTTGTAACTTACACATGGGTCTCGCATTTACTGTACTTATAACAACATTTCTGTTGTAACTAGCACCTGGGTTTCAGCCTCTAGCTTTACAAAGTTGTCTCAACAATATATTTAAAAAAAGTATAATATGAACTCTTTATTTACATTACTTTATGAAATTCATATAACTTTAAAAATACTTAAGGTAATATAAAAGTAGACAGTATATTATTGTCATTATCATTCATTAATATAACACAAGGTAGATTGTATATTATTTTCATTATCATTCATTAAGATAACACAAGGTAGATTGTATATTATTTTTATTGTCATTCATTAAGATAACACAAGGTAGATTGTATATTATTGTCATTCTCATTCATTAAAGTAACACAAGGTAGACTGTATATTATTGTCATTATCATTCATTAATATAACACAAGGTAGACTGTATATTATTTTCATTATCATTCATTAAGATAACACAAGGTAGATTGTACATTATTGTCATTATCATTCATTAAAGTAACACAAGGTAGACGGTATATTATTGTCATTATCATTCATTAAGATAACACAAGGTAGATTGTATATTATTTTCATTATCATTCATTAAAGTAACACAAGGTAGACTGTATATTATTGTCATTATCATTCATTAAGATAACACAAGGTAGATTGTATATTATTTTCATTATCATTCATTAAAGTAACACAAGGTAGACTGTATATTATTGTCATTATCATTCATTAAGATAACACAAGGTAGATTGTATATTATTTTCATTATCATTCATTAAAGTAACACAAGGTAGACTGTATATTATTGTCATTATCATTCATTAAGATAACACAAGGTAGATTGTATATTATTTTCATTATCATTCATTAAGATAACACAAGGTAGATTGTATATTATTTTCATTATCATTCATTAAGATAACACAAGGTAGACTGTATATTATTGTCATTATCATTCATTAAGATAACACAAGGTAGATTGTATATTATTTTCATTATCATTCATTAAGATAACACCCAACTTTTAAGCCTTCTCTTTTTTATAAAGTATATTTTATAACTATTTAGATAAAGATAATATACCATAATATATTATTTTACTTTGTTAAAATACATTATCTACATCAAATTCATTCTGGATAAACACACAATTTAATTGAGTCACGATTTTATAAAGGAAAACTAAAATATATTCATTAAAACGTAATAAAGTGCTACATAAAAATTAGAGAATAATATTAAGTTAAACTTACCTAAACATTTTAGCATGATACTTGCATTTTAGCTGTTATAATTTGGATAACATATTTACATACTTAAGAAAAGGACTGTGGTATAATGGTGGTTAGATCACTCAAACCATCAGAACAACACTCTATTTTTGTAAGGAAAGCTAATGACGTTTGTGTGTGTGTGTGCACATTTTTCTTGTAGCAAGGGCACATCAGACTATCTGCTGAGTGGAAAACTATTGTCAAGTTTACAATATACTCATAGGGATATTGTTTACCATTCAAAAGATGTGATTACTTCAATACAATTACTTATGTCACTACTGGAATACTGCATATGAATTTGGTCTCTTTATTTAATAAAGTTTTAGTATGTTTAAAAGAGGAACAAAGATAATGAAGTTTACAAGCAAATCTATGGGTTAATGTGATTAATGCCTCTGATTTATTATTTTCCAAGTGGAAAAAAGCTTAAAAATCAGAGTAGGTTCCATGTACAAGTTTTATTTTTCTAACACTAGTAATAAGATGATTGATTCACACAATGGCTTGTCATTGGCAATAGTGAAACCAGCATTTTATAGGAGTGTAGCAAAGAATCCATGATTTCCTTAAAAGACATGCTTAAAGTTGAACTTTTCCTAATGGTAGGTATGAAAGGTGAACTTTGAATACCATACATTAAGCTAATTTAAACAACTGTTGACAAAACTGTTCTACTTCTACAATTCGAAGTAATATAACAAACTTTAGGGCATAACGAAACTTGCTATGACTAGAATATATGAACTTAAGAGATTTTGAGCCAATGCTTTGCTATACAAAACAAACACTTTATTACATTATAATTTATATCCAATTCTCAATCTTAAGGCCGAAACTATAACTTTAGTTTTATTAGTAGTACCACCTATAATTTACACTTACAAGAGACCATTGTCAAATTACATCTTATGGAAGCTCTAAGCCTATCGACGTACTATAAATTTTAATACTCATGAGTAGCAGCAATTCACTGTCTGATATTAAATCTACCACGTAAAAATATCCATTGGAGACAGGTGGTAATTCTCTAGCATGTACGATTTTGTAGTTGAAATACTATTATCTAACTGTAAAAACTTAACACACTAATAATATGAATAAAAACCAACCACTACTAAAATACGTCATGATAATAAATAAATACACACATACCTCTACACCGAAGAAGCAAACCCAAACTAAAGAGTTTATAATAGAGATGTGAATGTTTACTCATTAAAGGATGAGGATCCACCACAAGGTGTCGTTTCCTGCCAGTAATATTATCCTTTTTTCAAATATATATTTCAACTGTGGTGTTGATTTTGTGTTGTAAAGTACTGAAACTATTATGAAATCATTTTACTAATTTTTCTTATTGAAATTGCTATTCAGTAATATTTTCGTGTTCCATACTCATACATTTAATAGAAATCAATTTTCCGAAATATTGTAGACCATCACAAAGTAATTCTTGATGACGAGAAACCCTCTTGAAATAAAAATATATCTCAGAACGGCTGGTATGAGTATTAACATATTTATTGATAAGGAGAGAACAACGTTTCGACCTTCTTAGGTCATCTTCTTTCTTAACCTGAAGATATTTATCATATTCGTCTATATTCTTAAAATATATATAACTCTGTTCGAATACATCATGAAAAAAGATATACCTGTCTTGTCACACAGACACACTTCAACTAGTAACTAAAGGGTTCTTGTTATACTAGTACCCATAATTTAAAAGCTGCCTTGATTTCCATGGCAATTAACATCAGCATCTCCAGAACTCTTAATGTGAGTCAAATACATATTACGTTTCGGTTGACATATGAAACATTAGACTTAATTCAATTCAAACAATCTCAAAAACGAAACAGAAATAAGCATAAACGACCTATTTTGGTATAAGCGTAATCCTAACCACATTCTGGATCATAAACAGCAGAATACACGCATATACAAACAGTTCAAAAAACGAATTTTTTCGGTAATCGTAAAGTAACTACGAACTTGAAATTCCATGTTAACTTCACTTATGTGGTTAATTAAGGATTGTAAAAAAACACCAAACCAGCACGAAATATAATTTCGCCACAAACCCAGTAAAATGCTGCCAAATTCTCTTTGTATATTGACACAACATAAAGTCTAAAGACGTAGGGGATGAGACAAGTAACTGGATAAAAGTGTGGTTGAATGGAGGAAAATGGAGGGTTCTTTAAATGGGGTTCAGTCAAACAGGTTTAATGTCACAAGTAGGGTACCTCAAGACTCAGTCTTAGGACCTTTGCTCTTTTTTGATTTACATTCATGACATAATGAAAGAATAGTCAATAAATTACTTAAAGTTACAAATGCTATTTAAGTCTTGGGTTCTACTAGATGTAAAGAGAACATCGTTCCTTTACAAAAGGGTTTATATCATTTATTTAGTTGGGCAAATAAATGTTAAGTAATGAATTATAATTATTATAATGTTAATTACAAGAAATATAAAATAATGAACGTGAGCTTTCACAGTTTCAGATATCTGTATAATTTGGTTGGGAATAACATTAATAGTCTTATGAAATAAACATATATTGTTGCAGTTGTTGGTTACTCTCTTGAATCATACACGAAGTGTGCTGTTGATATTGGTAAGCAAATAGAATTTAAAATTATGTCTACAGAAATACTGTAAACAAGTCTAAAGATATAATCATTTCATTGTACAGGTCACTTATTTAGCCACATTTGGAATATTGTATTCAAACTTGAGCGCCTTACCTTGGGAGGAACACTGAATTGTTGGAAAATATTTCAAAGTAGAGCTGCTATAATAGTTTGTGGGATGGAGAAGTTGTCACACAACGAGAGGTTAAGTTCTCTGAATTGTTTTCTTTTTGATAAAGTGAAGAATTAGGGGAAATAACTTGTCACACAACGAGAGATTAAAGTCTTTGAATTGTTTTCTTTTTGATAAAGTGAAGAATTAGGGGAAATAACTTGTCACACAACGAGAGATTAAAGTCTTTGAATTGTTTTCTTTTTGATAAAGTGAAGAATTAGGGGAAATAACTTGTCACACAACGAGAGGTTAAGTTCTCTGAATTGTTTTCTTTTCAATAAAGTGAAGAATTAGGGGAAATAACTTGTCACACAACGAGAGGTTAAGTTCTCTGAATTGTTTTCTTTTCAATAAAGTGAAGAATTAGGGGAAATAACTTGTCACACAACGAGAGGTTAAGTTCTCTGAATTGTTTTCTTTTGATAAAGTGAAGAATTAGGGGAAATAACTTGTCACACAACGAGAGGTTAAGTTCTCTGAATTGTTTTCTTTTTGATAAAGTGAAGAATTAGGGGAAATAACTTGTCACACAACGAGAGGTTAAGTTCTCTGAATTGTTTTCTTTTTGATAAAGTGAAGAATTAGGGGAAATAACTTGTCACACAACGAGAGGTTAAGTTCTCTGAATTGTTTTCTTTTTGATAAAGTGAAGAATTAGGGGAAATAACTTGTCACACAACGAGAGGTTAAGTTCTCTGAATTGTTTTCTTTTTGATAAAGTGAAGAATTAGGGGAAATAACTTGTCACACAACGAAAGATTAAGGTCTCTGAATTGTTTTCTTTTCAATAAAGTGAAGAATTAGGGGAAATAACTTGTCACACAACGAGAGGTTAAGTTCTCTGAATTGTTTTCTTTTTGATAAAGTGAAGAATTAGGGGAAATAACTTGTCACACAACGAGAGGTTAAGTTCTCTGAATTGTTTTCTTTTCAATAAAGTGAAGAATTAGGGGAAATAACTTGTCACACAACGAGAGGTTAAGTTCTCTGAATTGTTTTCTTTTTGATAAAGTGAAGAATTAGGGGAAATAACTTGTCACACAACGAGAGGTTAAGTTCTCTGAATTGTTTTCTTTTTGATAAAGTGAAGAATTAGGGGAAATAACTTGTCACACAACGAGAGGTTAAGTTCTCTGAATTGTTTTCTTTTTGATAAAGTGAAGAATTAGGGGAAATAACTTGTCACACAACGAAAGATTAAGGTCTCTGAATTGTTTTCTTTTCAATAAAGTGAAGAATTAGGGGAAATAACTTGTCACACAACGAGAGGTTAAGTTCTCTGAATTGTTTTCTTTTTGATAAAGTGAAGAATTAGGGGAAATAACTTGTCACACAACGAAAGATTAAGGTCTCTGAATTGTTTTCTTTTCAATAAAGTGAAGAATTAGGGGAAATAACTTGTCACACAACGAGAGGTTAAGTTCTCTGAATTGTTTTCTTTTTGATAAAGTGAAGAATTAGGGGAAATAACTTGTCACACAACGAAAGAATAAGGTCTCTGAATTGTTTTCTTTTCAATAAAGTGAAGAATTAGGGGAAATAACTTGTCACACAACGAGAGGTTAGTTCTCTGAATTGTTTTCTTTTTGATAAAGTGAAGAATTAGGGGAAATAACTTGTCACACAACGAAAGATTAAGGTCTCTGAATTGTTTTCTTTTCAATAAAGTGAAGAATTAGGGGAAATAACTTGTCACACAACGAGAGGTTAAGTTCTCTGAATTGTTTTCTTTTTGATAAAGTGAAGAATTAGGGGAAATAACTTGTCACACAACGAAAGATTAAGGTCTCTGAATTGTTTTCTTTTCAATAAAGTGAAGAATTAGGGGAAATAACTTGTCACACAACGAGAGGTTAAGTTCTCTGAATTGTTTTCTTTTTGATAAAGTGAAGAATTAGGGGAAATAACTTGTCACACAACGAAAGATTAAGGTCTCTGAATTGTTTTCTTTTCAATAAAGTGAAGAATTAGGGAAATAACTTGTCACACAACGAGAGGTTAAGTTCTCTGAATTGTTTTCTTTTTGATAAAGTGAAGAATTAGGGGAAATAACTTGTCACACAACGAAAGATTAAGGTCTCTGAATTGTTTTCTTTTCAATAAAGTGAAGAATTAGGGGAAATAACTTGTCACACAACGAAAGATTAAGGTCTTTGAATTGTTTTCTTTTTGATAAAGTGAAGAGTTAGGGGAAATAACTTGTCACACAACGAAAGATTAAGGTCTCTGAATGTTTTCTTTCAATAAAGTGAAGAATTAGGGGAAATAACTTGTCACACAACGAAAGATTAAGGTCTTTGAATTGTTTTCTTTTTGATAAAGTGAAGAGTTAGGGGAAATAACTTGTCACACAACGAAAGATTAAGGTCTTTGAATTGTTTTCTTTTGATAAAGTGAAGAGATTTAGGGGAAAGAAGTTCTCACACAGTGAGAGTTAAGGTCTCTGAATTGTTTTCTCTTAATAAAATGAAGAGTTAGAGGAAAGAAGTTGTTAAGCAACGAGAGGTTAAGATCTCTGAATTGTTTTCTCTTGATGAAACGAAGAGTTAGAGGCAATCTGACTGAAGTGCAAAGTGGCTTGATAGTGTTGATGCATCCCCTCTTTAACATTAATTGTTAGATAGGTAGGGCTAGGATATACTAATATTAAATTTGTCAGGATAGGAATCATCTTGAGCTGAGATAGTTTTATTTTTCAACAAGATGGTTGACTTTTTAAATGTGCTGTCTTCAGAGGTTGTGGTAAGAATAAATGTAAACGAGATGACGAGAAAGTGTCATAACAAAAAATATAGAAACTGAATTTCAGATCTTTTTTAAAAGTATTTCAAATTTTGTCAAGAGGATGAAACAAAATAGTACCTTGTTGTTCCTAAAAATTATGTTATGTGACATATCAACCACACCAGGAGAATAGAGCGTATCTACATCTTTAGAAATGAACTATCCACACGAGTGTTCTTGAGAATACTATAGTTTTAAAGCTGTAGAAGTGAACAGTCTGAATGCACGTAAAGGAGGACACTATAGGTGTACAACAATAGAGGTAAACTATTAATATGTATGACCAGAATAATGTTATGAATCTAGAACTTTAAATGTAAATTATTCCAGTGCACTGCCATAAGAATTCTAAGTATCTAGAACTTTAAGCATAAGCTATCCATAAGTATAGCTTATAATAGATTTAAGTTCTACAAGTGAACTATCCTCATACAATGAATATATAATCTTAGGAGTAAACTGTCTGAGTGCTAAACTATGAGAATAATATTGACTTAAACCATTAAAAATGAGCACTCCACATACATAAGAGGGATCTATACTGTCAAAAGTAAACTATTTGCATGCTTGACTGGGAAAATGCTAAAAATCTATAGCTTTAAAAATGATGTAACGCATGCATGACAAGAAAACATTTATGTATCTACACCGTTACAAGTCATATAACTAAGATAATACGATGGACTTAGAGCCTTGGTAGTGTATTTTGCTGTGTATACTGTAAATAACCAGAATAATACTATCGATCTTAAACGGTAGTGGTGTACTATCTAAGAATATGGCAAAGAGAATACTACGGATCGGTAGTATTATGAATGAAGTATAATCGTGCATGAGCAGAAGATATACAGCAAAAGAAATGAAACACTCCAAACATGATAAGAATCATACTCTGGGTTTACAATTTGGAAAGTGAAAAACTTGTAATCACGAACAGGAGAGTTGATCTACAGCATTGGAATATAAATATCAGTATCTAGAACCATATGAGTACTATGGATCTCCATCATTAGAATAGAAATATCAGTATCTAGAACCATGAGGAAACAATGGATCTACAACGTTATAATAGAAATATCAGTATCTAGGACCATATGAATACAACAGATCTACAGCGTTGGAATATAAATATTGGTATCTACGACCATATCAATACAATGGATCTACAGCGTTAGAATAGAGATATCAGTACCTAGGTCCATGTGAAAACAATGGATTTACAACGTTATTATAGAAATATCAACATCTATTACAATGTAAATACTATGGATCTGCATCATTAGAATAGAAATATCAGTATCTATTACAATGTGAATACTATGGAGTTACAGCGTTAGAATAGTAATAACAGCATCTATTACAATGTGAATACTATGGATCTACAGCGTTAGAATAGAAATATTAGTATCTAGGACCATGTGAATACAATGGATCTACAGCGTTAGAATAGAGTTATCAGTATCTAGGACTTTTCTATGCAAAAACGGCTCGTTTGGGCTGAGAAAACACTTTAAATAGAAGAGCGAACAACGTTTCGACCTTCTTCGGTCATCGTCAGGTTCACAAAGAAAGAGGTAAGTGACCAGAAGCTGACCACATGTTTGGAAGGGGTTGTGTAACTGAGTGTCGCAATGTAGAGGGCGGGGTTAGATGTTTGAATAGTTGTTCGCTCTTCTATTTAAAGTGTTTTCTCAGCCCAAACGAGCCGTTTTTGCATCGAAAATTCTCAACAAGTGGGTTTCTCGACATCACTGATTAGTATCTAGGACTATGTGAAAATAATGGATCTGCATCATTAGAATAGAAATATCAATATCTAGGACCGTATGAATACTATGGATCTACAGCGTTAGAATATAAATATCAGTATCTGTTACAATGCTAATATAAAGGATCTCCAGCGTTAGAATATAAATATTAGTATCTAGGACCATGTAAATACAATGGATCTACAGCTTTGGAATAGAAATATCAGTATCTAGGCCACACATAAATACAATGGATCCACAGTGTTATAATAGTAATAAACTTTTTCTAAGAGCATGTGAATATTATGGAAATACAGCGTCGTTAAAATGGAAATATCCGTATGTAGGACTATGTGAATATTATGAATCTGCATCATTAGAATAGAAGTATCCATGTGAATGTTATGGATCTATAGATATAGGTCTACAGTCTCATGGACACAGATAGTTTACCTCTAAAGCTCTTGATTCATGCTCTCTGACTTATTATTGACCTCAATTGCACCTTATCCAACATAATAGCGTGGAAACGTTTTCTTGTATTATTAATCTAAATTAGAACCAGCTAGAAGACTAATGAACAGCTGCTGACCTGAGGAAACTCTAGCCAGTCAGGAGTCCTCTTTAAGTAGTAAGGTTGACCATCACGATTAATATGTGGTTAGTTGTTGCCTTGAGCTTTCGAGACCAAAACCCTGTACGTTTAATACAAAGACCAACCTAAAACTTTTAGTACAACAGCAAAATATTCGTACGTCGCTTCTATTACTGTGGTGACACAATTTTTTTACAATATCTCTTGTTAAAAATAATGGCTCTTGATTTATTGGTAAAAAATAATAGTGATGAAGTGAAGGTTTTTTACCTTTAAGAAACACAGTGTTCATTGTTGAAACAGATGTATGTAAGTGTGAAGGTTTTTTACCTTTAAGTAAACACAGTGTTCATTGTTGAAACAGATGTAAATAGTGAAGGTTTTTTTACCTTTAAGTAAACACAGTGTTCATTGTTGAAACAGATATAAGTAGTGAAGGTGTTTTTACCTTTAAGTAAACACAGTGTTCATTGTTGAAACAGATGTAAGTAGTGAAGGTTTCTTTACCTTTAAGTAAACACAGTGTTCATTGTTGAAACAGATGTAGTAGTGAAGGTTTCTTTACCTTAAGTAAACACAGTGTTCATTGTTGAAACAGATATATAAGTAGTGAAGGTTTTTTACCTTTAAGTAAACACAGTGTTCATTGTTGAAACAGATATAAGTAGTGAAGGGTTTTTTCCTTTAAGTAAAAACAGTGTTCATTGTTGAAACAGATATAAGTAGTGAAGGTTTTTTTCCTTTAAGTAAACACAGTGTTCATTGTTGAAACAGATATAAGTAGTGAAGGTTTTTTACCTTTAAGTAAACACAGTGTTCATTGTTGAAACAGAGTAAGTAGTGAAGGTTTTTTTACCTTTAAGTAAACACAGTGTTCATTGTTGAAACAGATATAAGTAGTGAAGGTGTTTTTCCTTTAAGTAAACACAGTGTTCATTGTTGAAACAGATATAAGTAGTGAAGGTTTTTTACCTTTAAGTAAACACAGGTTCATTGTTGAAACAGATATAAGTAGTGAAGGTTTTTTACCTTTAAGTAAACACAGTGTTCATTGTTGAAACAGATATAAGTAGTGAAGGTGTTTTTTCCTTTAAGTAAACACAGTGTTCATTGTTGAAACAGATATAAGTAGTGAAGGTTTTTTTACCTTTAAGTAAATACAGTGTTCATTGTTGAAACAGATATAAGTAGTGAAGGTGTTTTTTCCTTTAAGTAAAAACAGTGTTCATTGTTGAAACAGATATAAGTAGTGAAGGTTTTTTTACCTTTAAGTAAATACAGTGTTCATTGTTGAAACAGATATAAGTAGTGAAGGTTTTTTTACCTTTAAGTAAACACAGTGTTCATTGTTGAAACAGATATAAGTAGTGAAGGTTTTTTTACCTTTAAGTAAACACAGTGTTCATTGTTGAAACAGATATAAGTAGTGAAGGTGTTTTTTCCTTTAAGTAAACACAATGTTCATTGTTGAAACAGATATAAGTAGTGAAGGTTTTTTACCTTTAAGTAAACACAGTGTTCATTGTTGAAACAGATATAAGTAGTGAAGGTTTTTTTACCTTTAAGTAAATACAGTGTTCATTGTTGAAACAGATAAAGTAGTGATGAAGGTGTTTTCCTTTAAGTAAACAGTGTCATTGTTGAAACAGATATAAGTAGTGAAGGTTTTTTACCTTTGAGTAAAACAGGTTCATTGTTGAAACAGATATAAGTAGTGAAGGTTTTTTTACCTTTAAGTAAACACAGTGTTCATTGTTGAAACAGATGTAAGTAGTGAAGGTTTTTTTTCCTTTAAGTAAAAACAGGTTCATTGTTGTGAAACAGATATAAGTAGTGAAGGTTTTTACCTTTAAGTAAACACAGTGTTCATTGTTGAAACAGATATAAGTAGTGAAGGTTTTTTTACCTTTAAGTAAACACAGTGTTCATTGTTGAAACAGATGTAAGTAGTGAAGGTTTTTTTTCCTTTAAGTAATACAGTGTTCATTGTTGAAACAGATATAAGTAGTGAAGGTGTTTTTTTCCTTTAAGTAAACACAGTGTTCATTGTTGTGAAACAGATGAAGTGTAAGTTTTTTTTACCTTTAAGTAAACACAGTGTTCATTGTTGAAACAGATGTAAGTAGTGAAGGTTTTTTTCCTTTAAGTAAATCAGTGTTCATTGTTGATAACAGATATAAGTAGTGAAGGTGTTTTTCCTTTAAGTAAAACAGTGTTCATTGTTGAAACAGATGTAGAGTGAATAGTTTTTACCTTTAAGTAAACACAGTGTTCATTGTTGAAACAGATGTAAGTAGTGAAGGTTTTTTCCTTTAAGTAACACAGTGTCCATTGTTGAAACAGATTGTAAGTAGTGAAGGTTTTTTACCTTTAAGTAAACACAGTTCATTGTTGAAACAGAGTAAGTAGTGAAGGTGTTTTTTCCTTTAAGTAAACACAGGTCATTGTTGAAACAGAGTAAGTAGTGAAGGTTTTTTTCCTTTAAGTAAAAACAGTGTTCATTGTTGAAACATATAAGTAGTGAAGGTTTTTTTACCTTATAGTAAACCAGTGTTCATTGTTTGTTGAAACAGAATAAGTAGTGAGGTTTTTTTACCTCTTTAAGTAAACACAGTGTTCATTGTTGAAACAGATGTAAGTAGTGAAGGTTTTTTTTCCTTTAAGTAATACAGTGTTCATTGTTGAAACAGATATAAGTAGTGAAGGTTTTTTTACCTTTAAGTAAACACAGTGTTCATTGTTGAACAGATGTAAGTAGTGAAGGTTTTTTCCTTTAAGTAAATACATGTTCATTGTTGAAACAGATATAAGTATGAAGGTGTTTTTTCCTTTAAGTAAACACAGTGTTCATTGTTGAAACAGATATAAGTAGTGAAGGTTTTTTTACCTTTAAGTAAACACAGTGTTCATTGTTGAAACAGATGTAAGTAGTGAAGGTTTTTTTACCTTTAAGTAAACACAGTGTTCATTGTTGAAACAGATGTAGTAGTGAAGGTTTTTTTCCTTAAGTAAAACAGTGTTCATTGTTGAAACAGATATAAGTAGTGAAGGTTTTTTACCTTTAAGTAAACACAGTGTTCATTGTTGAAACAGATATAAGTAGTGAGGTTTTTACCTTTAAGTAAACACAGGTGTTCATTGTTGATTGAAACAGATATAAGTAGTGAAGGTTTTTTCCTTTAAGTAAACACAGTGTTGTTGAAAACAGAAAGTAGTGAGGTTTTTTACCTTTAAGTAAACACAGTGTTCATTGTTGAAAAGAGATAAGTAGTGAAGGTGTTTTTTCCTTTAAGTAAAAACAGTGTTCATTGTTGAAACAGATATAAGTAGTGAAGGTTTTTTACCTTTAAGTAAACACGTGTTCATTGTTGAAACAGATGTAAGTAGTGAAGGTTTTTTTTCCTTTAAGTAAATACAGTGTTCATTGTTGAAACAGATATAAGTAGTGAAGGTGTTTTTTCCTTTAAGTAAACACAGTGTTCATTGTTGAAACAGATGTAAGTAGTGAAGGTTTTTTTACCTTTAAGTAAACACAGTGTTCATTGTTGAAACAGATGTAAGTAGTGAAGGTTTTTTTCCTTTAAGTAAACACAGTGTTCATTGTTGAAACAGATGTAAGTAGTGAAGGTTTTTTTACCTTTAAGTAAACACAGTGTTCATTGTTGAAACAGATGTAAGTAGTGAAGGTGTTTTTTCCTTTAAGTAAACACAGTGTTCATTGTTGAAACAGATGTAAGTAGTGAAGGTTTTTTTTCCTTTAAGTAAAAACAGTGTTCATTGTTGAAACAGATATAAGTAGTGAAGGTTTTTTACCTTTAAGTAAACACAGTGTTCATTGTTGAAACAGATATAAGTAGTGAAGGTTTTTTTACCTTTAAGTAAACACAGTGTTCATTGTTGAAACAGATGTAAGTAGTGAAGGTTTTTTTTCCTTTAAGTAAATACAGTGTTCATTGTTGAAACAGATATAAGTAGTGAAGGTTTTTTTACCTTTAAGTAAACACAGTGTTCATTGTTGAAACAGATGTAAGTAGTGAAGGTTTTTTTCCCTTTAAGTAAATACAGTGTTCATTGTTGAAACAGATATAAGTAGTGAAGGTGTTTTTTCCTTTAAGTAAACACAGTGTTCATTGTTGAAACAGATATAAGTAGTGAAGGTTTTTTTACCTTTAAGTAAACACAGTGTTCATTGTTGAAACAGATGTAAGTAGTGAAGGTTTTTTTACCTTTAAGTAAACACAGTGTTCATTGTTGAAACAGATGTAAGTAGTGAAGGTTTTTTTCCTTTAAGTAAACACAGTGTTCATTGTTGAAACAGATATAAGTAGTGAAGGTTTTTTACCTTTAAGTAAACACAGTGTTCATTGTTGAAACAGATATAAGTAGTGAAGGTTTTTTACCTTTAAGTAAACACAGTGTTCATTGTTGAAACAGATATAAGTAGTGAAGGTTTTTTTTCCTTTAAGTAAACACAGTGTTCATTGTTGAAACAGATATAAGTAGTGAAGGTTTTTTTACCTTTAAGTAAACACAGTGTTCATTGTTGAAACAGATATAAGTAGTGAAGGTGTTTTTTCCTTTAAGTAAAAACAGTGTTCATTGTTGAAACAGATATAAGTAGTGAAGGTTTTTTTACCTTTAAGTAAACACAGTGTTCATTGTTGAAACAGATGTAAGTAGTGAAGGTTTTTTTACCTTTAAGTAAACACAGTGTTCATTGTTGAAACAGATGTAAGTAGTGAAGGTTTTTTTTCCTTTAAGTAAATACAGTGTTCATTGTTGAAACAGATATAAGTAGTGAAGGTGTTTTTTCCTTTAAGTAAACACAGTGTTCATTGTGTGAAACAGATAAGTAGTGAAGGTTTTTACCTTTAAGTAAATACAGTGTTCATTGTTGAAACAGATGTAAGTAGTGAAGGTTTTTTTACCTTTAAGTAAACACGTGTTCATTGTTGAAACAGATGTAAGTAGTGAAGGTTTTTTTTCCTTTAAGTAAATACAGTGTTCATTGTTGAAACAGATATAAGTAGTGAAGGTGTTTTTTCCTTTAAGTAAACACAGTGTTCATTGTTGAAACAGATATAAGTAGTGAAGGTTTTTTACCTTTAAGTAAACACAGTGTTCATTGTTGAAACAGATATTAGTAGTGAAGGTTTTTTTACCTTTAAGTAAACACAGTGTTCATTGTTGAAACAGATGTAAGTAGTGAAGGTTTTTTTTCCTTTAAGTAAAAACAGTGTTCATTGTTGAAACAGATATAAGTAGTGAAGGTTTTTTACCTTTAAGTAAACACAGTGTTCATTGTTGAAACAGATATAAGTAGTGAAGGTTTCTTTACCTTTAAGTAAACACAGTGTTCATTGTTGAAACAGATAAGTAGTGAAGGTGTTTTTCCTTTAAGTAAACACAGTGTTCATTGTTGAAACAGATATAAGTAGTGAAGGTTTTTTACCTTTAAGTAAACACAGTGTTCATTGTTGAAACAGATATAAGTAGTGAAGGTGTTTTTTCCTTTAAGTAAACACAGTGTTCATTGTTGAAACAGATATAAGTAGTGAAGGTTTTTTACCTTTAAGTAAACACAGTGTTCATTGTTGAAACAGATATAAGTAGTGAAGGTTTTTTACCTTTAAGTAAATACAGTGTTCATTGTTGAAACAGATATAAGTAGTGAAGGTTTTTTTACCTTTAAGTAAACACAGTGTTCATTGTTGAAACAGATATAAGTAGTGAAGGTTTTTTTACCTTTAAGTAAACACAGTGTTCATTGTTGAAACAGATATAAGTAGTGAAGGTGTTTTTTCCTTTAAGTAAAAACAGTGTTCATTGTTGAAACAGATATAAGTAGTGAAGGTTTTTTACCTTTAAGTAAACACAGTGTTCATTGTTGAAACAGATATAAGTAGTGAAGGTTTTTTTACCTTTAAGTAAATACAGTGTTCATTGTTGAAACAGATATAAGTAGTGAAGGTGTTTTTTCCTTTAAGTAAACACAGTGTTCATTGTTGAAACAGATATAAGTAGTGAAGGTTTTTTTACCTTTAAGTAAACACAGTGTTCATTGTTGAAACAGATATAAGTAGTGAAGGTTTTTTTACCTTTAAGTAAACACAGTGTTCATTGTTGAAACAGATATAAGTAGTGAAGGTGTTTTTACCTTTAAGTAAACACAGTGTTCATTGTTGAAACAGATGTAAGTAGTGAAGGTTTTTTTACCTTTAAGTAAACACAGTGTTCATTGTTGAAACAGATATAAGTAGTGAAGGTTTTTTACCTTTAAGTAAACACAGTGTTCATTGTTGAAACAGATGTAAGTAGTGAAGGTTTTTTTACCTTTAAGTAAACACAGTGTTCATTGTTGAAACAGATATAAGTAGTGAAGGTTTTTTTACCTTTAAGTAAACACAGTGTTCATTGTTGAAACAGATATAAGTAGTGAAGGTGTTTTTACCTTTAAGTAAACACAGTGTTCATTGTTGAAACAGATGTAAGTAGTGAAGGTTTTTTTACCTTTAAGTAAACACAGTGTTCATTGTTGAAACAGATATAAGTAGTGAAGGTTTTTTTACCTTTAAGTAAACACAGTGTTCATTGTTGAAACAGATATTTTTTCATACATCATTTTGTGACGCTTGAGATAAGAATTTTTAGTCAGTTGCGCATGAGCAGATGCTTAACGATGCAAATTGTAAATCAGAGGCCCCTTGGTTCATGTTATCGTAATTCGTACTTTTAGATCGTAAGTGCATTAGAGTAGTAACTGTCAAATTTCACTATTTTATTAGTTTGTTTTGAACACAATACTGCACAATGAACTATCTGTGTTGTGCCTTTCATGAGCCGTCAGACTTACTGTTAAGTAAATGACTTTTCTACTAATTTAGATTTAGTGACTGATAACACATATAACACTAGTTTATTTAGCCTTGCACCAAATATCAGAACAAACTGACCTACTTAGAGGTGACGAAAGAATTAGTGTAGTAGTTTCGCTGTTTAGTTCGATAACATTCATTGATTGATGAAAAACCTGCTGTCGAGGCTTGACTCGAATGTTACCAAAACTTCGATAGATGGCAGTAAAATAGCTTCATGTGATAATTTTTGTTTAATTTTCTCGCTGAAGATGTCTACTGACTTTTCAAGACCTTCGCTGAGACAGCGGTAAGTCTACGGATTTACAACGGTTCGCTCGAAGTCTGAAGGCTTGTAATGCTTAAAATTGGGTTTCGGTACCAATAGTGTGTATGACAGATTGTCTGTTGTTTAACTTTGCTCTTAACAACAAACCATCCAACTCACCTCCGTGGACATATTTACTCTAGATGACAAAAATTATCAAAGTTTTGTAGAAATACTCAAGTTATAAAAACAGTGATCAAGAAGGATATTTAGGCAAGTTTCCAATTAAACCTCTTCTCAATATGCATCAACTGGCTTCATTTGTTGCTAAGATGTAAAACCATATATGTATTTATTAATCCATATTATGTTAAATTTCCGTATCAGCAGTTTGTCAGTTCAAGGTACTGCATTTAAAAAAGTACGTGTTTTTTTTCTTTCAGCAAAGCCACATCCGACTATCTTCTGTGTCTGACGAGAGGAATGGAACCTAGAATTTTTATGTTTAAGTACAAATATTTACTGCTGTCCCAGCGTGGGACACTTTAAATGAGAGCCAATATCTTTACTATAAGATGTGTATTTTGTTATTATTTACGATAATAACTATTATTGAATATTTCGTACTAATTAGGGTTTGTAAATTTTTTGTATAAACATAATACATGTTTGAGGGTTTTCAAAATCTAACTTGAATTTTCAATCATCGATTAGGAACGCCCTGTCGACACCGCATGCTTGTTTGTTTGTTTTTGGAATTTCGCACAAAGCTACTCGAGGGCTATCTGTGCTAGCCGTCCCTAATTTTGCAGTGTAAGACTAGAGGGAAGGCAGCTAGTCATCACCACCCACCGCCAACTCTTGGGCTACTCTTTTACAAACGAATAGTGGGATTGACCGTCACATTATACACCCCCACGGCTGGGAGGGCGAGCATATTTAGCGCGACGGG